>JAGFPH010020124.1:0-14520 GCA_018207615.1 Philaenus spumarius
TGCAGTATAGACTTATTTATATTGCTTTGACAATGTAAACTTAACTGTGTTCCAATAAATATAACTTAATTCCTTTTAATTATTTATTTATGTTTATATTTTATTTTAATCATAAAATGTATTCTATATGTATCCTTTTAAATTAAATTTATTCAATAAATACTTTTCATGTATATTTCATTCAATTAGTTAACTATTTCCGTAAGTCTTTCTTTTGCAAAATAAAAGATCAGCATAACAGTTACTTAGTTAAAATAATCCCAAACATTAATGTGAGTTGAGTACCTTTGATGCTGTCTTCTTATGGTTGATGCTGTCCTGGGAACCCTCCTGTAGTCGGTTCTAGATTTTTCCTCCGGACGTCTTCTTGAAATAAATAGTGTGGCAAGGTGGCTCTCTCTATCTATTCATCAATCCCGAACCTTCAAGTATATGTTTTAAAGTATCTTCACGTGTAACATTTTAACTCGTAACATTTTTTTTTTATATATATATATAAAGTCCCTTAAATGATTTACACATTTTAAAATCAGTGAACAAAAATTAACTACGTCTTTCTTATTGAAACTCCATTTTCTCAGTCCCTGTATGACGGCTCTCGTCAGCCCTTCCCGGTTCCCCCTCCTCACACTGTACACTCCTGCCAATGTTTTTTTTAAGATACCAAATCTTAACTTATTGTATTCAATTGTTCTTTTCACTAATTCCTAACTTTACCCGTTCCAGTTTACTTTTAATATTGATATAATTTAGTTCACATCCTGAAGTCACCTAAATCTATTCTAAATTAATAATTTTAAAACAATTTCCGAAGTACTTGACATTCTCCCGAAGTTGGATTTATTACAAATCAGACAGTGTCCATGGTAGGGAGCCGTGACGTATTCTGTTTACTGACCTGTCACTCAAATTTGCTAGTTGCTTTGCAGAGATTAATAGTTTCTTTAATTTTTCAAAACTTCAAATGGTTATATCTTTTAAACTAACTGTTTTATACAAATTTTAATAAGAACAGTTTTTACTCAGATTAATTTATACTTTCAGATTCATTAATAAAATTTTACAATTTATTACTTTCATTTTATTAGTTTTAGCTCCATAAGAAATGCACGAGTTGAGCTTTGGTTAGACGGTATTTTGCCTGTATAGGCCTAATTCGCTACGATACGCCAGTCCACTGATAAGCTCGACTACAGTTTTTGTTAAACCCAACTATATTCTCTCTCTCTCTCGCACTTATTACATTTCCCATTAACAGTAAGATTTGATTTAACCCTTAATTGGTCGCGTCACGGTCTAATCGACCGGGGTTTTCGTATTTTACTTACAAAAACTGAGTGGAGCTTTTAAGATCTTCCACCCCTCCCATACCTGCACACTCACTCTTTCACTACTCAGTTATTACACCGGCACTTTTCTCGGATGCTTCAGTTGGCAGCTGTACTGCAATCGTTCTACCAACTGGTTTTTTTCCACCGTGCGCGACCCTTCACGTTAGTAATATTTGTGTTTCTGTTGTTCAGAACAATATTCTTTATTACTGCCAAGATGAATATAAATTAATAAGAAAGTCTTTTAAATATTTGAGGTTATAATATGAAAATAAATACAACCTTTTATTATTAATATATATTCATTTATACAAATTTAAAGAAGAGATACCCATTCGTTTAACTTCGGAAACATTCGTACGTCTTCGTATTCTAGAAAGAACAATATTTTTTATAATGCTTATAAAACAACAAAAATGTAAATTTTTTTATTAAAGTACACTGTAAAACTTGATTTGTGTAACAAAATACATGTTAAATAACATTTTACCCAATAAACTACCTTTTTTAGAAATGTTTTTTTAATTATTTACTAAACCTGGTGGAATCCACCGTGTGCGACTCCTTACGTAACTATTATTGACGCGACCAATGGAGGGTTAATTAATTTTACACTATTTATTGTAATGGTAGGCCTACGTATTTTAAGTGCATTAAAATTCTACCGTTTCAATACACTAACACAAAAAAATTCAACGTGTCTGACACCGCAGTGCACTCGGTCATGTCTGTCGGAGTACTGCCGGCCTGAGCTAATAGTCCTGCTGAAAACGACCACTGTTGGGCGCTTTTAAATAATTTAAAGCTGTATCATATAAACGATGCGATTGGAATGAAAGCTGATCATTTAGGATGTTATCTGGATCGTTTTTGAAGGCTCTGTAGATCTCGAATTCTTCATTCT
This sequence comes from Philaenus spumarius, assembly GCA_018207615.1. NCBI lineage: Eukaryota > Metazoa > Arthropoda > Insecta > Hemiptera > Aphrophoridae > Philaenus > Philaenus spumarius. The sequence continues at coordinate 2,236 of JAGFPH010020124.1, forward strand.
CGTTCATTAACCTGCCTATTTTGCAAACGTTTATTGCTTCTACACTAGATTTAAAATCACCTGGTCCGTGTTTGTTTTCAACAAGGTGACGCGCGTAGTTTGACTTGGTGATGTTTGTTTTGTTGCAGGGAATATGTTCTTTGTACCGGTCTACGAAATTTCTCCCGGTTTGTCCTATGTAATATTTGTTGCACTCAGGGCATTTTATTTTGTAAACGCCAGATTTATGTTCAATGGGGGCGTCTGTTCTACGTTTAAGGGATGAAGAAAATGTTATTATTCGTACGGAATGCAAGGGTGATGTTACATTTCTTGAGAATGTTGTTCAACACATTAGGCAAGAGGCTGGTGTATTCTGAGGAAATGTATTTGCTGTCTCTGGTTATGTCATTAATTGGGTTCGTTCTATTTAGTCTTTTACTATGGCTTTTTATCAATTTGTCTATTATCGAACTCTTGTAACCGTTTGCTACAGCTATGTGTTTAATGGTGTTGATCTCTTTATGGTATTCTATCTTGCTGAGTGGGACAGTAAGGAGTCTGTGAGTGAAGCAGTGGAATGCTGCCATTTTCTGTGAGTAAGGATGGTGAGATAGTGCGTGAATAGTGACGTCTGTGGTGGTCGGTTTCCGGTATATTTTATATTCAAGCTTATCTGTTGTTTTTGCAATGGTTAGGTATAGGAAGTTGAGCTGTTGATTATTTTCAATCTCCAGTGTGAACTGTATTTTGGGGTTGGCATTATTCATGTAGTTCAATAACCCCACGGCCTGCCTATTAGTGCCATCAATTTTTTTGTGTTAGTGTATGTGTTGTTTTAATGTTTGACGTGCTCATATGAGTGAAATAACTTATCTGATGATGGGGTCAAGACCTCGAAACTAGTCAGGAACAACTCTCTTGAAGTCACAAGACGGACCTACAAGGTAATTAATATATTATATTTATTTGTTCTTGGCACCAAAAATGAATATTTAATTATCTGGATATGGCTTCGTTTCTTAAATTGGCTCAACCTCGAGATCTGTCTTAACATAAATTGAAATTTTTAATTTACTTACATATTTGTGATTTTCCCCTTTCACTCACTTTTAAATTGATTCTTAGATTTTCACTTTATGTAACTTTATTTAACACATTTATTTATATTCGCACATTCACTGACACTAAACACTCGTAATTCTGCAATGACTAACGTTTCCTCGAATGGGCTACAAATTTGGTCCTTGGGTAGAATCCCGTAGATTGATGTGTATGTTACTTGATTTTACATTGGCTGATGATTACTTATTGATGACTTAATGGGTGATTCTTTTACTTGAGTTAATTTTAATGTTTTAGGTTGAAATATACATTGTGGTGTGATGCGGGCTTTTAGGTCTTGCCCGTTCAAAAGATTTTAAAAGAAGGCCTCGCTTTTCTCGCTCTTGCCCTACTCCTGCTACGCGTCCTTTTGAAAAACAGTCTTCTTATTGGCCAAAGTTGTTATTCATATCTCCCATTGGCCTTTCAATTTTTTTAAATATTTGTCTATTTGTGAATTCTTGTTAAACCATTCTCATGATATTCTGCATAGTTCGCTAAAGCTATGTGAAATGTAATATGAATCTTTTCACTTGTTTCAGAGCAAGTACTTCTAATGCTGCTGACTTGATTGAAATGTCTGGGAACGTAACCTAATAGTTTACACGTGTGTTGATAGTATCATTTGTAATCTCTTGACTGTGCCCCGAGCAAAGATTTCTTCTTAACTAACTTACTTTGAATATTGGAATATTTCATTATTTTGTTTTATTTTTCATTTTAATTATTTAAGTCTTTGGGAATATTGGTGTCTACCAAAATATGCGTGACAATATATACTTTACATTAAAATTAAATGAAAAACTTCTACATACCCTACAACTACCAATCGAAACCCTCAGACGCTATGCGTGTGACGAGGTTACAACTGTTCTAAAACGATAGAAATAAAATAAATCGTGGAAAGTTTGGGGAAAATTTACGGGCATTTTTGTAAACATTTGTTGACATAGTATGTATATATTTATTTTATCATATAAATAATGTAGCTGTCATTTAGTATTTGCATTTCTTTCGTACCCCCTTCCCCCTCCCCACACACACACACACACACACACACACACACACCGACACACCCCCACCCTTAACTTACAAAGATATATTTATTATTTCATAATCGAAAATTCAATCATAATTCATTCTCTTAATTTGACACAAATATGTATAATCAATAAAATAATAAATAATATTTCTAATGATATATATATTTGATATGCGCAAAAAATGTAGACAATTTATAGTCTGTACAAACAGTCATGCGCTCTAAGCCATAAAATCGACCCTCGCTCCCACACGCGCAGACACACTCACACGGCCTACCTGCTTAATGGTTCTACTACTAATCACCAACTAGCCCTTGTGCTACAAAATCAACATTTGTTTACCGTCAACTTTACTTAATTTTTACTCTATTTACTGAACTCTAAATATTATTCATCGCAAAATGAGTCCAAACACGGTACAATTGTGACAACTCTAAGCGGTTGTACGGCCAGTAGGTTACAAAATCATAAATTTGACTTCTTAAAAATGGTTATTGACATTTTATTTGAATTAGCACGATCACAATAACATATATAATTACAGTAATTCTAGTAGTGATTTCAAACGTTTGCAAAAAACAAAGAAACTAAATCAGAATCAATATAACAGTGAACATATACTAAGAGTAAAATAAAAATAATTACAAATTCATTTTGCAATGTTACTGCACAATAACTAATGTATCTTGTGTTGCATAACAGGACACATTTTTTGACATATCTGACCCTCTATGATTTTGGGGGGCTTAGGGTGGTAAGGGGGTTTAAAAATTTCAAATATAAAGGTAGGTCATTTAATACACCATTGAAAATCTTAAAGAGAAACAGAATGGCGTAAACTAGATATTAGTATCTTGCTTCGTTTCAAAGTAATGGACAATCAAAGTTCTGGAAAATGATATTTTTATCATAACATAAAAGCAGGTTATTAATTTGTTAGTAAAAAATATTAGGAATAAGTAGGTTGTATGTTATTTTCCAGAACTTTGAAACGAAATAAGATAGTAAGCTCTAGTTTGCGTCATTGTGTTTCTCTTTTAATAAGCTTTTCAATGGAGTATTACATGGCCTACGTTTATATTTGAAATTGTTAACCCCCCTTACCACCCTAAGTCCCCCAAAATCGTAGAGGGTCAGGTATGTCAAAATATTTGTCCTGTTATGCAACACAAGATATATACAAAGTTTTGTTAACTTATTTTCAGTAAAAAAAATAATGAGGGGTTAAAGGGACTGTATGAACACTCTGTGTATCAGTAGGAGCTAAGAAATGGAAATATTTTGTAAGCACGACTTTATTAAAAATACGGTGCATTTATTGCAATATCTCATTTGTAATGTACATGCATAGGCCTAAACGGAACAAAATAACCAAATCTAATACTTCTGTATTAAATGACACATCCACTACAAATCCGTCCACTTGCAGTGTGAATTGGCACGTCCGAGGCGTCCACGGACATCCGCGGACGTCCATGGACGCCGCAGATTCCGGTGTGAAATGGCCTAGATACTGAACTCTGTGGGACGCAGTACTTAATCACTCCAGCAACACTCGCACATCCTCCGACCAGCATAGACAACCTCCCTTCCCCTCGGACAACTTTAAAAAAATTCTTCTACAATAAATTATTCCTCTTATTCCACAGTCATACATTTTATTCGGCAGAATAAATTCTGTTTATAAAGAATATACAGAGAGCAGAGTACAATATAAACCGCAATATAAAACGATTAGAAGTAGCAACAGTGGACATGCGGCAGATGGTAAATTAAAAGAGAAAAGGCAAAAATGAATAGCAACAAATTGGCTTACTGATGATAAAACTTCATGATTAAACAGAATAGTAACAAATTCAAAGAAACGATAACTCTATCGGTATATCTTATAGGATTCTACAGATAAGAACACGCGCTTCTACCTCCAGCTCCGTCTCGTGCGCTGCTTCGCAACCACATACTGAGTTCGCGAGGTAAAAAATACGGGTCGTTTTGATCGAATTTTGGGGAACCAGCCGGACTATAAGGTAGTGTAAAAAAATTACAAAACGCGCAGAATAATTTCCGGTATTTATTTTTTGTAGACAAAACGCCAAAATATTTTCATTTTAGTACGACAACTGATATTAAAAAATTGTTACTTCCTGTCAAAAAACGTGCTTCAGGTTGTTGTATTTATTTGCCAACGAACTCGTCCGACCGACTTAGAAAACAAACGTGTGTACCAAATTTGGACCAAAATGCGGCCGCAAAGCTGGGTTTACACTAGCGAAACTGCCTCGCTAAAGTCACTCGGGCGAAACTCACTCGCTTCGAGTGAAGTTTCGCACTACCCAGAATGGAGCGCAATTCAGAGCGAAAAATAGCGCGACTGGGGCGAGCCGCCTTCAGGTCTGGTTTCGCGGCCAACACGGAAACTTGTTCTGGCCCTCCAGCCACTGCAGCCGCGTTCCGTCATATAAATGCTATTTTTGACCAAGAGAGGGGAGAAGAAAAATCGCCGCCCTCGACGATGGCGGAGCAAACAATTATTCTTTGGAAGAAGATAATATGGAAACAACTTTATGAGAGAAATTATACAGGAACCCATTGATGATGCTGCAAGCGCTGTTCTTGATTCATCCCTCGCGCAACTATGGGGATCACGTTCACACTGAGCGAAACTCGATGCGCGAAACCCTTTGATGCGCGGACAAAAACCGACTGAGCTCCGGCTCGCATCGAGGTAATTGCGCGTAGTGTAAACGCAGCTTTCGAGTGAGAACACATACACACACACACACACACACACACATATATATATATATATATATATATATATATATGTTAAGTACAGAAAGCGCCTATTCAAACTACCGCGCTCCCCACCACACAAATGCTCTTCCCATGCTTTTCAAGTTAGTAGGTAGATTCCTAGAGATTCCGTCAACCGTCAAAATGGAATTTCGCCTATCTTGATTTGCCTGCCACGTTACCTATGATTTTACTATATGATTGGTCACAATTATAATCATCCACTTTGTGCGGAAATGCTAAGCAGCCATGCGTTTTTCTGTTTGCCGATCCAAGTCCAAGGATATGTTCAAATCAGATAACATATAAATAAGATCTGAAAATAAGATTGCGCGAAAATAAGATTTCTCTCTCTCTCGCTCAATTTAACTATAAAAACCTCTCAAATAATTAACTAATGTGTATAGCTTACAAACTGATAAATTCATAAACTCTATTGTTTCGCGAAGTGCGCGTTGTGTCAATCACAAAGAAGTGATTTTGTTTTCTTTAAATTATTATTTTATGTTAGCCCTTTTCTTGTGTACATATGAACCAATAAATGGTGATTTATATATAAGTGAACTGTGTTTGATAAGCTTGCTAGCTCGCCGAAAATGCCTAGACTCCACCACGTCTCCTAGTGGATTCATCTTGCGTTGACATCCGAAAGAGAAGCCATTTTTAGTGGTCACAGGACGAACTTGTTTCAAGGTATTGCATTATAATATGGATCACTTACTATAGATTGGTTTAATTATATGTACACAATTTCGTATAAATATTTTATTGGTTTTATATTTAAAAACTAATTGGTCCCTCGACAAAGGGAATAAGTATAAATTTATTCTCTAATTATCAAACAATATATATATATATATAAAGTTTTGAATGACACCCGAAAACGTGTTCTGGGGACCATGATCGGTGCTCATTTACCACTCCAGATTTTAGGTCTCATCAAAAGGGTCACTGCAATAGTTCAACTTTCCTATGGAAATTCGCTATAACACTACTACCAAATTTTTCATCAGTAGCTTCCACGTCATCCATGAAATGTAAACATGCGGCAAACCGAACCGAAGTCCGAATGCAGTTGTTACGCAACGGTGAGTCAGTAGGCCTCTCGCACGGTATATTAGCTAATGTCTGTGCTATGTTTGTGTAAATAATCTAAACAAGTTTTCGAGTTGTCAAACTCGCATTGTAAATAAACCCAAGTTGTTTGTACAAACTCTGTTATGTGACATAGCTGTCAACTGGGCGTCCCAAAATATCCTGCGTTTAATTAAATAACGAGGTTTTATTTGTCCTTGGCTATAATATACAAATGCGGATTAATTTCCCTCGACCGAAAATCTGACCAGCGATATGAATTTCAGATGAATATTTTTAGCGAATTTATTTAGGAAAGATGAGCTGTTGCGGTGAATCTTATTGCGATACCTAAGGTCGAGAGCGGTCAATGAGCACCGGTCATGGTCCCCAAACACGGATTGGGGTGTCACTAAACATTCGAGAAAAAGAGAGCGTACACAAACATGTATTGAATATTGCTCGAAAGAGGAATAGGCTACATCAAACTTACAAATTTAACGCAATTTTTTATGTATGCCATATAATTATGGACAGTGGACAACATTTTGTTTGAAAACCATGTATATTTTTGAAAAATCTATGTTTTATTTACATTGTTTTAATTTCAATTCGGTTCATCCTAAGCTAACTGCATTCATTTTATTCGTGTAAATGAAGGCCTAAATGAACTGACGACGTGAGCATTTATGTACTGTTTACTCAAATTTTGAACTAAAATATTTGCTAAATCGTGCGCATTCGAATAAACAGGCTTTTTAAGAAATATATTATTAATAGCTGACCCGACAGACATTGCCCTATCCAAATCTCAATAATTTGTTTGCGGTCGTTTTGTGAATTTGTGATAAGCTGTTGGAAAATGCCAAACATGAGAAAAAAAACGCATTTATGCGTAACCGTTGTATCTATTAACGATTGTGGAAATGGATATTAAATTTGAGAAGGATACATTCAGAAGAACGCTGATTAAAAACTTTACATGCGGTATGAATTCTATCGAGAGTAGGCCTACACCGTTGAAATGCTCGAAACGTGTGATGTGCCTGGAATGTGATCGACTTGGAACCATGCGGTTTTGTTCCAAAATTTAAGTTATAATTGAATTAAGGGTCGGCTCTAGTAAAACAGAAAGCAACCTGCGACTCCCTATAGCGGCGGTAGGTTACGCGGACATTGCTCAGCCTAAATCCATTTAAAACCCGCAATTGTTCAAATAGCGTTTTAAAAAAAATACCAAAGTCTTGGGGACGAAATTCTTCAGGCGAATGACTTGGTAGTTTTTCGCTATATTTAATAGTGACAACATAAAAAAATATTAAAAATCAATGTTTTAAATTGTTAATAAATATTAAACAAAATATTTTTCTTAGTTTTTAAAAGCCATTTGCATGCATATTGACTATAGCTTTAAAATGACATATCGTTTATAATTTTTCCATCAAAAATAAAGGAAAAAATTGGATTTTAATTTAACATTGGTCTTATGGAGTGTCAGCCAACATGGCCGACAGCTAGAGCCGACCCTTAAGTCAGAATTTCAAGTAAACAGTCAAAACAAAGAAATGCTTTAATTCGAGTGGTTTGCATCGCTATTTCCAGATATGTTAAGACATTTGGATGTAGATGTTTGACTTATAATACAGTAAACCTTTTGTTTGCTTTTACCTAATCTAAAAAAACTGACGTTTGTGAAGAATAGTTACCTGATTCTAAATTTTCCACATTGGTTGCAAAAACGTCTTTTGGTTCATTGTAGGACTAACATAAATTATGTTAAGTTTTTGATCCAAATCAGCTGTTTTATTTATAATATGTAACAACCGCTGTTTTTTAATTTAACTATAAGTACAGTAAGCATTGAGTTTTGTTTGTGTTTGCTTTTAGTTTGTCAATCTAACCTAAACGAACTGTTGGTTTTGCGGAATAATAAACTGATTATAAATTTGCTAAGTAAAGTTGCTATGTAGCCCAGTCAATAAAGGCCAAAAATCGCCATTTGTCGCAACAAATTAAGGGAAAGCTGAATTATTTATATGTGATAGACCCTTATGAGGCATGTATTTTCTCAAAAGTCCCCGCCTCTCCCCCTTGTGCTTCCCCCTTGAAGTTTACAAATGCAGAGCTTCACAAGATTGCTTACAAGTTCGTTAATACTCATCGTAGAGAATTAATTTTTTGTACATTTGTTCCTTGATCCATATTAAACATATTTTGTTCTTATAAATTTTTCGATAAAGTTAATATTAAATGACCTATTAAACAACAAACACCAAAAAAATGATTTCTCAAGGCATATAAATGTACTTTATTAACTATATTTTTAAATTATTTAAAATACACAAAAATGTTTCAAATAAAACTTGTAGTACGTATCTTTAGCTTTAATATAATGTGGATAATTACTTGTTTAAATTTATCGCTTTCTCTTGGGACGTCGTCAAAGAGAACGTTCGCACGCCGCTCCAGTGGTCAGACGCAGGTTTTTTAACCGCTTCGCCGTGATATATTATGCACAATGGATGTTGCAATATAATTTTAGTTAATGTGTGAGCATAAATACTGTTTGTATATAATGTATTGTAAGTTTATGTTTAGATTGTAAGTATATTAGGTAAGTTTTTTTTATTACATTTATATATATAATTTATTGGTTATCCCTTTAACTCAAATAATTTCAATAACAAATGTATTGGAAGTTTAACACTTGTATTTTAGCTATTTATAGTTTCGTTTTTACTTAGTATGATTTTCAAAAACAAAACACCTTGAATAAAGTGAATACACAAATTTTTTTTCGAATACCAGTTTTGGTTGGGGGGGGCTAGCCCTACTCTATTGAATGAAATAAATAGGGCTTTCCATATGGAACCGCCGGTTCCGGATTGGCTTAAACCGGCAAAAGATTGGATTTCCATGTGCAAAAGAAAAGGATTAAAAAATATATGTTACATGGCATCATCAGGACATAATTTCTTCTGCATGGTAATTTAAATCTAAAATCAATCTTCTGTTTCTTCATCTATTTTATGAAAATTATAACACGATAAGCCATTACAGTTTTCACAAATAGCGGAACAATTTAACCCTGATTTTAAACATCTACAGTTGTTTCTACACGGCGTCTTACCGTACACGGCGTGTAATAGGTACAGAAGGTCATCTGGAGCAAAAGTCTTTGAGCTAGGATTAGGCCTTAGAGCATTCTTTGCTCCATCGTTACATTTTACATTTTCGTTCTTCCATCCCCAGTTCGTAAGCTGAAGGTTGTTGCCAATCCAAACTTGAACTTGTAGATAAACTATCAATAATAGATGTTGGTGAGCTTATTCTGACGTTGGAGGTAATTTCACTACGTCAAAGTTGGATTTAAGCGTTGATTTACTGGTAATGGAAGTGAACTTGCGTATTTGCATTAAAAAAAGTCTCTGCTTGAATTCTGGCTTAGATATTTGTTTTGATAATATCGACAGATTTTGTATTCCCCAAGCCAAAGAAAGAAAAAGTTGTGTCACATCCAGTAACTGTATAAGCAAATAAAAGATGTCAGATACTGTTGTGTTAATCAATAAGTTGATTTACATTGTAGTACACAACTGTTGATGTTTTACCACAAGTAACACAAGGATCACAAGAAACACTGATAGATCTGTATCTGACCCCACTACAATTGCTTTCGACAATCTGTTTAGCTGTTCAATAATAATTTGTTTTTTGTTGCTCTTGTTTGAAAGAAATTCCTTTTGTTTTGTAATGCACTTAGTGTTTCTATCACAGTCTATGCCACTCGATGAGGTTTTGTTTCTTACCAGTTCCTCTCCCTTTTTTGTGGATTATTTAGGATATACACCAAATACTACAGTTTTTTTTCATATCTATTAATAACATGGGAGCAATAATTCTGGATTATGTCTCCACAAGTTCCTTCCTTTGGCCAAGAAACACAATTTAAAAGGAAGCCTCCATCAATGTCTATGCTGAAATCATCCTCCTGAGGTAATTCATTGGTGATACGCTCAGTAAATACTTTTAGGAAATACGATTTTGATCCTTTGCGTAGTGAGACTTCATCAAATAAAGAAGGTTGCTGTGAAGCTAACTCGTATCCAAAATAAAACTTCAACTTACTTGGGCTGTCACAGAAACATAAGTTTTTTTTTATTATTTAAGTCGAAAAACCTGGGAAAAACTTCGTTAGTTCGAATAGCTACTGACTTGTGACTTGCTTGGGTCATGACCATATCTTTTCTTTTTAGCTTCAATTCTCCAAATTTCTTTCCTTTCATTTTTTCTATATACCGTTTCAAAATTTCATATGCATTGTCACAATTTACTTTTTCGTCTGAAATGACACCTGAGCCTAAAGACACTAACTCTCCTGATAGCTTTGTGAAAGGGTTGGGTTGAATTAGTCATGAAATAAACTTTTGTATGTCGGAATCGTCTCTCAGCTTCCGAGACTGTCGAAGTTCTACGTGTTCTATATAAATGACTTTGCATAAGGAAGTTGCCATACTGCGTGAAAATACGGTAATCAACATGCAGTAGAAATTATCACTTAATTTGTTATTACAGTGATTTGCAAGTTGTAAATATTAATTTAAATCCAAAATCAATATAAAGATGAAAATAAATATTGCGAATAATGTTATTATTTAGAATATCGCTATAGTTTACCATACATAGCCTACTTGTAATTGAGCCTACTTAAGACTTGTACATATAGGCTATGGGGTGGGTGGGAGGTCCTGATGATGCCATGTAACATATACTAGCCTACTAGATATTAGTACTAAAATAACGAAAAACGGGAAAATAAACAAAACAACTCATGTCCAGTGTTGGGGGTTTCAAAGTTATAAATAGTTTTTAACTTACACTAATTTAATATATTTAAAATTAAAACTAAATTTTTTATAAATAACGTCCAAAATGTGGACAAAGGTTTTTTGTGGATAATTTCACAAGATGAGGTATCAATATAAATTAACAGTCCCACTCGATTACCAAGTGCCCCGAAGAGAATATATTCGGTCCTAAAAGAACTAACACAAACAGAATATATAACGCTCACAGTTTATTTACTATGATGATATTCGTCTCGAAATGATATTTTATTAGCAAAAACGCATCTACCGGCCATAAACTCAATAGGCCTACTCTGAACCACATAAAAACGACCCGAAACTTCATTCAAACAATAATAATAACAATGACTGTAATAAATCACAAATTGGTGCTGGGTATCAGTGAAAGGATGTGATCACTTTGTCATCACTTTTTACAAACCTTTAGACACACTAAATTTTTCTTGAAAGTATATAATAATCACCACTAGTTATGTTTTAATTAAGCTATTGAATTTTCGAAACTAGATGGAGAAATGTGGTTTCCAGCGTAGAGTTCGTAAATATTTTAAAAACTACATATCATAAAATACCAAACAAAAGTGTCCTTCAATTAATTTAGGCTCTATCAAACAATATCACTGTCATACAATATTTATTTTTTTAGAATACCAAACTTTGGCTTTACAAAATGTATATATTTTATAGTACATACAAAATATTCTTTGATTATTGAAATATAAGTTGGATTAGAATATAAAAAGAAATGTTTAACGAAATTGTAAATACCTACTCGATAATACAACTTGATGGGGTACGAGAACAAATATTTTTGTTTTTACTTTCCCTAAAATGTTCGTTCTTCCGGAACTTTTCTACTCTCCAATCAGGGTCTGAAGGCAGCAGGCGTTCCCGGTTTATGGCCAAACCGAGCACCACTACCTTGCTAAAACAAATTATCTTCCATTCTTACTTATTTTATATCCATGTACTTAATTGGTGATTTATAACTTTAACGTTTACTAGCTTGGAGATTGGATAGGTAAACAATTTACTTAGTTGGTGATTTATAACTATAAACGTTTACTAACTTGGAGATTTTATGGATAAGCCATGTACTTAGTTGGTGATTTATAACTTAAACGTGTACTAACATGGAGGTTGTATAGGTAAACCATTTACTTAGTTGGCGATTTATAACTTAAACGTTTACTAACATGGAGATTGTATCGGTAAACCATTCACTTACTTGGTGATTTATAACTATTTATAACGATTTACGTTGGTTTAATTTGACAACTGTTTATAACTATTTATAACGCTTTACGTTGGTTTAATTTGACAACAGTTTATAACTATTTATAACTATTTATAACGCTTTACGTTGGTTTAATTTGGCAACAGTTTATAACTATTTATAACGCTTTACGTTGGTTTAATTTGAC
>JAGFPH010020126.1:0-14516 GCA_018207615.1 Philaenus spumarius
AAAGCCAAATCCACTGACTCACTGATCACGATTTCTCAAAACCTACTAAACGGATCGGAACGAAATTTGGTATGTAGCTTCCTCTAGGGCCATAGGTGCTCACTACGAAAGGTTTTCAAAAAATTCGAAATCTTAGGGGGTTTGGGGGGTGTCAAAGTTACTAAATCACGATTTCTCTAAAACTATTGAACGGATTGGAATGGCATTTTTTATGTAGCTTCCTCTAGGGCCGTAAGTGCTATCTAATCGATCACACAGTTTTCTAGATATGGATTATTTTGTAAAATTATACATGCAGACGTTAAGGTAACACACCTATTGTGATATATGTTTGTCTTGATCCCAGGAATAAATCCACAAAAGGGGACCAGAGAGTTCGGGGACACCCTGCATAATACATGCTACCCATGTTCTCGTTTTAAATAGCCTATTACAATATTGTTTTCATAGCTATTAAAAATTCACAATCACCAATTTTCAGAAAACTCTGTGCGGAACCAGAAGAAATTGTTTTACACTTTTTAGTCCGTTTTGATAACGCGATATATTAAAAAGGAAATTATTAAAATAATTGTTTTCTCGGCGTTGGCCGCTAAGGACGGAGGATTGACGCGATCCTTGAAGGATAGAAAGACTAACAGACTGCGGGATAGAGTGACAGCAACGATTACCTTCAAATTATACAATTACCGGTTATTATCTCTACTGTGGTTACGGTCTAGTAGACGGCCCGAGCTGTCATCGCCCGTCCATTGGTAGAAGGGGGAATTTTGTCTAAATAGATTGTTTGGAATTACGTTGCAAGTTCAAATTAGCAACTGCGTCACTCTACTTCCTTGTTTTCATAAAGGGTGTACAATAATGTAGATGTATTCGAAAATGTAGATTTATCTGTGTTACAACACCCGCAAGGTGGTGGCAGGCCAAATACGCGTAATGCTTACCAAACATAAAAAAAGTTTTAAAGTTTGTTCCTTTATTAGTGAATTTCTAAAGGAAAGATGAGCTATTGCAGCGACCCTTATGGTGAGACCAAAGGTCGGGAGTAGTAAATGAGCACCGATTATTGTCCCCAGAACAGTTTTTGGGGTGTCGTTAAATTTTATACGCCTCATTTATATGTGTTCGCACTCTAACGGCCTCATTTTAAGTCAGATTTCTTTCAAATTTGGTTCACACGTTGGTTGTCTACGTCACTTAGTTCGTCAGAAAACAAATTTAACAACCGGAAACACGTTTTTTACAGGATGTAACTATTTTTGAGATTTTTCGTATGAAACGATTTTTGGGGTTTATCTAAACAAAATTTGGAAAACGATTGACCCTAAGGCTACGGCCACGCTAGGCGACCTGGTCGCCGCGACCCGGTCGCGGAGAATTTTTTATTTGCGACCTGGTCGCAAGTAGGTGCCACACTTAGCGACAGTCGCGGTAACACAATTGTAAAAGATGGCTTCTTTGAATGAGGATATTATGATTGCTAGTGATTGCCGAATATCCTCTGAATAATTTGCATGTTTTCTATCAATTGTCTTATTAAAAATGCTTTAACAAAATAAATGAGTACATTATTTATGTTGAATAAAAACCTAGCATAAGCTTTTGGCTTTAGTCTTAGCTCTAGCTTTCATTATTAAGTCAAAGCTTTTAGTCTTAGCGCTAAGTACTTAATATTTGTTTAATATTTTTTAATTTATTAAATCAAATAAAATTCTATTAAATAATGGATACTAATTAACTCATACACCGCCCTTTGCTTATACGAGCCCGTCACCTATCAAATACGCCACCGTAAACTTTATTCGTAACTTTTTTAGGTCTAATCATTATAATTTAAAACTTTGTATAGGAACTCCATTTTGTATAGTTTTTTTTGTACAAATATTGTTTATAGGACGGTACCTATGCATTTTATTTAAAATCAATTGAATATTTTAAAAGAAATTCAGTTTTTACGGAAGACATGTACGGTACACTTTCAGATATTAAAAACGCGTGTTCAGTAAAAGTAAAACCCCATTTTCTCTAAAAATATTTACCAGATTTAAATAAAATTAATACTAGATATAAACAATATATGTTTAAACATACTGTACCAAAATTATGTTCCTGTACCAATTTTTAGACCGTTTAACGATTAGGCCTATAAAAATAAATATACCAATAATATTTACGGTAAAACGTGTTTGACTGCCTCCAACGTGCCTGTGAGTTATTGTGAAAATTTGGTGAGTTATTAATCAAATGACGTTACAGACATTCTAAAATAATTGAAAAATGTTTTTCATAATTTCATAATCCTCAGTGACAGCACTAAACCACCTAAAATAGGCCTTTGAACGTATAACGAATGAACCTGGACTTGAACGTGCAGGTTCTATTTCTCCTTTTTTACTTTGAAAATTTAATAAGTATAAAATTGTGTAATAAGATTGTGTAGTAAAATAATAATAAACACTTAAATTCTTCATTCTTATCTTCATTTAGCAACTGCTCCCAACCCTCAATAACAATTGTAGCAACAATCCACAATTTAGATTTGACATCTCTATTGCTGTAATCCTTTAAATTTATATCCCAAAGCGGTCTACGAAAACTAATTTCATTGATAAAAATATCAGTGTCAAAAGTCATGGTTATTAAAAGAAGAGAAACGAAACAAGTTATCACTGAACCAGCATCAAAGTGCACATAAAGCAGGTGGAGCAGAGAAGGGTGGGGGAAGACATGTAGCGACCTGTCGCCAAGCGTGGCCGGCTCCATAAGATAACATGGGGAGCGTATTTGTCGTCGCGACCAGAAAACGCTCTCGGTCGCGTTCTATTTGCTGTCGCTGGTCGCGGGTCGCCTAGCGTGGCCGTATCTATATCATTCAATGCATTCCACTTTTTTTCTTTGTCGCAGCGACCTGGTCGCGGCGACCAGGTCGCCTAGCGTGGCCATAGCCTTAAGGCCATCCCTGTAACTTCCCGCTAAGTTTAATTACTAAAGTATGATGAAAGTTTGATAAACAGTATTTTTGGAAATTTTGAACTGCCATAACTTTTGAATGAATCAACCGATTTTTATACGATTTGCGGCAATCGATGCAGTTTTTTAAGTCCATTGAAAGAATCAACAACAAAAATTTTTCAGATGAAAAGTTTCGGAGAAATTGAGGAAAAACACTTTTTTTATTTTCTTTCGTTCACGATATCTCGCGAATGAATCAACCGATTTTTATGCGATTTGCGGCAATCGATGCAGTTTTTCGAGTCCATTGAAAGAATCGACAACAAAAATTTTTCTGATGAAAAATTTCGGAGAAATTGAGAAAAAACTATTTTTTTTATTTTCTTTCGTTCACGATATCTCACGAACGAATTAACCGATTTTGACCGGACTGGTAGCGATCGACGTCGCTTTCAAGGTTAAAAGCTGATTAGATTTTGGAATTGATCGGTAAAGCCGTTTAAAAGTTATTCCAAAAAAACCTGATTTGAAAAAATTTATTTCTTAGTTTTTTCGAAATTTCTTAGAACTTACCGGTCCGAATTAGTTGAAATTTTCAGGAAATCTAAGTTTGATGGAACTCTTTAGAACGCCGTTTGGTAGGATCCAATCGGTTAAGCCGTTCAAAAGTTATAAGCGGGTCACATACTTACATCCACACACATACATACAGACAGGGTGACACCCTCTCGGGAGTGGTCAGGGAAGATTCCTAGGAGCTAAAAACGTCGAGATCTGATGAATACTCGATTTTCGAAAAACGGGGTGAAACCAATAACTTCCCGATTTTAGAAAATTTTCAATTTTCTTAGCGGGAAGTTAAAAATTGATGTAGGATATCGTTCTGGACATTTTGTTTTTTACACGACCTTTTAGCTCGGTCCTCCCAAAATCGATCAAAACGTAAAGTACCATAAAAATACCCGGTTAAAATCCTCGTGGGGACATCTTCTGATTCGAGGCCAACGGAGTTTTACGCTGCGAGCGAAGCGAAGCAGTCCATAATCCAATTCCGCAAGGTCGAGGTGCATAATGGAACGAAGCAGCGCGTGAGTCAAAGCTGGAGGTGCAAACGAATTCTACTAATATATTTCGTACACGGAGGCAGCTATTCGAGGCCTTCGTGAGTAGACCAATTTCCTAAATTGTTGGTTGAACCCCTAAAACATAATATGAACTTCATTTTGGAAAATCGCTGAACTTGCGTCAGCAGTTCGGCTGCGGGATCTAATTATTTAGCGTATCTTATTGGTATAGTCTTCTGTTTGAAACATTTATTTGTCATCTGGAAGTCGGCAGAAGTTATTATGTTAGCGAAACCAGGCAAGGTACCAAATAATGTTAACTCATACGCCTAGATCGTTACTAGACTATCAATAGTTTCAAAACTATTTGAAAGCTATTGCTTAAAAGATTGAGACCAGTGATTGAGAATAACAAATTAATTTCTGATATGAACGTCTGTTTAGGCAGAAACATTCCACAATAGGTGCATGGTATTAGTATGCAAATGTTATTAAACGATCCTTAGAAGGAAAGCAGATTTACTGTACTGTCCTTCTTGACGTTGCACAAGCTTTTGACAAAATCTGGCACGACGGTCTAATGATTCACAAATTAAATTAAATACTAAGAAAGTCACACGTTGGACTCATAATTATAGGCCTATTTATTTCAATCACGAGGACGAACATTTAGACATTAAAGAAGTGAAGGCAGGTGTACCTCCAGGTAGTGTACTGGGGCCTGTCCTTTTTTCTAACTGTATAAATTACACAAGCGACTTAACAGAAATGAATGATGTGATAGTTGCAACCTTTGATGATACAGTTTTTAGGACAGAATATTGGTACTTCTACTAATACACCTAAGTTATGAAGAGCAACTGATAAAGTGCGTGCACGTAAGGACCAGGATATGGAAAATTAAACTAAATGAGCTGGTTTGTTCCAAATTTTATCAGATCATTTTTTATCTAAATAACTGTAAATAGTTGCCTATATTACATTTGAATTTGTCCGTCTTATGACTTCATTTGTTTCCTGTTTATGACGTGTTTCGGGACCGTGGTCCCATCATCAGAAGGAAATTCGATCACTCCGTTGGAGGTCGTTAATCATTACAAAAATACAAACACATACAGCTGACACTACACACGTGGTGTCACGCGTGGTAGACAACGACGCGCTGTTAAGTTAACCTTCTCGAATGAGGACCGTATATGTTTTTGTACATGTGCGACTGTGCGAGTGTAGTGTCAGCTGTATGTGTTTGTGTTTTTGTAATGATTAACGGCCTCCAACGGAGTGATCGAATTTCCTTCTGATGATGGGACCACAGCTCCGAAACGCGTCATAAACAGGAAACAAATGAAGCCACAAGACGGACAAATTCAAATGTAATATAGGTAGGCTAACTATTATTTACAGTTATTTATTTATTGAAGCGACTTGGATACCGATAACATGGAATTTTAGTATATTTTTAAAAACAAGTAGGGTATTCTTCACCACTGTAACAGGTTTGGTAGGCCTATATAGCAGCTTACAGCTGTGGGTTGGCAAGTAGGAAATACTGGGTTCGATTCCAGGCGAAACCAAATTTTTTTCCAACCTAAATATGTTTTACCTTGAAGAAAAAACTGCTTTTGTTAATTAAAAAGGTCTGAACGAACCAACGCTGCATTTTTTTTTTATTTTGATAAAGTTTGAACGGATTTTACACTTTTTTATTCAAATTTCTAAAACGGATCAAACTATCCCCATACCCAGTTGAACATTTAAGTTTCTACACTTAGGTATTGCCAAGTTTTATTGGAAATGTAAAAGTAGTTTATGGACCGCTTTGTCTAAAACAGACAAAACTTCTGAAAGCACAAATTTCATCTTGAAATAACTAACTACCATTTTAAATTAAACCAATTCTGAACATCTTCCATTATTAAAGCGAACATACTTAACATTTTATTAACATCCATGCCACCTTGGATGTTAAGGTTTTGGGGTTAGTTTGGTATTTCGAATAGATAACATACCATTTTACATGGTTTATCAGTCGTGAAATATGAGTTCCCAAATAAAAAATGTACCCATTACCAACCGATGCATTTAAAAATCTGTAAATTAATTCTACAAACAAAATTACTAAAAACTTTAAATAATTACAGTATTTGTGTTGAAATGATAAATTTTGGAAATAATGTACCAGACATCATGTAAACTATTATGTTCAATAGAGTCTGGACAAAATTAAGATTTTAGGTATTTTTTATCGTAGAATAATTTCCAAAATATAGGCTATACAAGCTACATTTAACAGTACAATACTAATTTTATTTTAGGTTTTTAATATTAAAGTTTCTTAGTATAGTCGTTTGTGACTGTTTTATTTGCTGAATAGACTGTATACACATTTTTATACAGCTACTAAAATAATTACACACAATATTCCTGTCTACAACCGAATCAATCTTACACATTTTTTCGTTTTCGACATAAAAAGTACAATGCCCGTTCCTTGGTTTAACTTTAATCCAAGTTTGACACTTGTAAAAACAATAAAAGCCTAGATTAACATGTCAAACTGGTCTTGGGGCCGATCTGTATAAGTATTATTCGGAGTCGTCGTAGTAAATAATACATCACTTATTGCTCGGCCAATCACAGAGTCGGGACGCAAAGCGCATGCGCGGAATCCGCTCGATACCATAACTTGTACTGCGCATGCGCGTGTCGTGCTTTGAAATGTATGCGGTGGGAACGAGTCATAACCTTAAAACGCAAGAAATGCTGTAAACACTGTACGTTTATCGGAGTTGGTTTTGTTTTATTATTTTAGTTTCTTGTCTTCGTGTTGAAAATGTTCCTTTACGCTCGATAGAATGTTTCAGTTCAGTGACCTTTGTTAAAAATTGGTTAGGCATTTAAAAGGGTTAATTTATTTAAACCTGTAGGCTTATTGTCAGTTAAACCAGTATTTAATCAAAAGGGTGAGCTGTAAATTTGGTACAACGGGTCCTTGTTTCCGCACTATCCCCTTGACATTCTTCAACAAAATCAGATAGCGCAATTAAAATGTTGTGTAAAATAGGCCACCTTAAATATTTTTTAAATAATTTTTCCGTACAAGTATGGTGCGTTGGCAATATCCGTTTGTTTTATTTAATTTCTTATTATTAGGGCTATTGTTATAAAAAGCATTGTTTGTCATTCAGAATAAAAACCTATATTTGTTATAAGTTCTTTTATTTAGAAAAACGAATCGGGATAGGGGTTCTTGGCAAATAAGGAATAACCTAATTATAACAACCTAGTAAATATTTTTGGAACGAAGTTCCTTAACGCGGGTTACCGTAAGAGTTAACACATAGAAAATGTAACGCGTAACGAAAAACCAGTGTTATTAATTGGTTGCGGTGGCAATTACAAATACTAAATACGAGTAAGGAAAAAAAGCGTTATCAAATTGGTTATTATGGCAATGAATGTAAATAGGCCTACGTTCAAGAAACATGCTCTTCGGTTCATCAATTTAAATTAAAAGAGACGATCCGGCGTAGTTCAGATAGGCCTATTATCTTCAAGCGCTGAAATACATCCAATAAACATAAAATGTTGGTTCATCAGTCTAGGAATAACCTAAAATTATTGTATGTAGGCCTATGTTGCCGTTATGACAGGTAAAATAAATTAAACATAGGCTACGCACAATAATTTTAGGTTAGGCCTGGACTGATGAACCAACATTTTATGTTTATTGAAAGTATTTATAATGAATGGAAATTTTAGTGTGTTTACCATCTTAGCTTTGATGTTGTAATTAATTCTACACCTTTATTATAATAACATTAAACGCATGGAAACAGTAAATATTTGTGTAAAAATCAAAGTAATAATAAATGTCGATTGAAAGATTAAAATTGTTTGTGTAT
This sequence comes from Philaenus spumarius, assembly GCA_018207615.1. NCBI lineage: Eukaryota > Metazoa > Arthropoda > Insecta > Hemiptera > Aphrophoridae > Philaenus > Philaenus spumarius. Next base: position 7,922 of record JAGFPH010020126.1, read on the forward strand.
GTTGCCGTTAAGGCTGGTAAAAGAATTGAAGAAAATGCGTGATGAATTTCGTTCCTGACTGATGGGGTCCCACGAACGCACACATTTATACTCCGTTCACCTTGCCGTGGCGCCTGAATGATTACGAGACCCTTTGCATTGGCACGCACACTCACGAGCGCCCCCCACACCCTCGACCCGGACGGTCAGGTATCAGGCAGGTACACAAGTACTGGAGACGCTACACAATATTTAAGTTGAATCTTTATCCTAATTATATGATTATTTTTGAAATCTTCGTTAAATTCTGAGAAAAATGAGTCCACACAACATATTGTTAGGACCAAAAAAGTGGATTTTGGCGACTTTTATAGTTAAATTAACGACTCCAGCAATGTAAAAACACGTTTATTAACAATTAATAAGTATTTAACTTATTCAATATAATTTAATAACTCGTACAAGAATAATTGGAGGAAACATGTTAAGAAATAAATCAAACAAAAAATAATCGACTAAATGAACCAAAATAATATTACTTCTTGTGTCGTTTTTATCTTAATATATAAAAGAAAAACGATAAAACCGTGCCAAGAATAGTAGGCATCCTTCCCGATGTCGTACCCCTATCAACCATATACTTGAAATGTTTGTATTGGCGTCTATTTTTCAGGAAAAATACGAAAACGGATGTATCTATTACCGGTTTCAAGATGGCGTCCAAAAACAGAAAATTACACAAAGCAGCTTATTCACTTTATCTCTTTCATACAGGCTAAACGGTTTGTCCGATTCAAGTTTAGACGGAAAATCGTCAGTCAGAAATTTAATTGTCTACAACTTTCTAATTTACTGTTTTCCTCTATCTCCCACCGTTACTTCGTCAGACACGGAAACGGCAAACATATCACAGTGAAAAACATATTTCCCTAATGTAATGTCGTGTCTGTCCCGAGTAGTGTGTATACTTCCAGCTGTCGGACACCAATCAACCATATACTTTAAATGTTCGTATTGTTGTCTACTTTTTAGAACAAATCCGAAATCCACTATAACTATTACCAATTTCAAGATGGCGTCCAAAAATGGGATTTTAAGGTAATGCGAGATAAATTTACCACAACTTTCCTACCCATGGCGAGTAAACGGTTAGTTGAATTTCACTTTTGATGAAAAATTGTTAGTCAGAAATTTAATTTAATTTAATGATATGGATGAAACAACAACGGTTGGTTTTAGATGGAGTTGGTGTAGATTTTGACAACTAACTGCATATTATTACTAACAACAGTAGCGAAGCACGGGCATTCAGCTAGTATACATATATATTATCGTAATCATGTCGTATTTGGTATCATTTTCTTTGAAATTGTGCGGAGGTTACAAATATACCATTATCAGTTATTAAAGTTTGAGTTTTGCGAAAATCGGAGTTACGTATTGGACGCCCTAGTCTATGAGTCATCTACCTGGCGGGCGGGACGGCTGCATTTGTGTGCGTGTGTGTGTAAGGGTCTCCTAATCCTTCAGGCGCCACGGCAAGGTGAACGGAGTATACTTTTATTTAAGGCCGGTTTACACGCTCAAGCCATTTGCACAAACGAACTGAATAAAATATTTCCGTTTACACGCTTAGTTCGGTTTGTGCAAATATGAAGTGAGGAACCCTAGTTTGTTCATTTCAACGATAAACTTCTTCATTAAATACATAAAAGTTGTTATCAGTTGTGTTTAAATTATTATAAAATCAGTTTGTATTGTTCAAAATGCAACATCTGGACGAAAAACTAATACTGCTTTAAACTGTTGCGGTGTGCATTGTGAAGAAAAAGAAGGACATGAAGGCTAAAAAGAAAAAAAATAGTGTAAACCATGGTTGTTACAGAAGAATGTGTTTTCTTATACCAATTTAATTGCTGAACTTCGTAGGGAGCCTGATGATTTTCACATCTACTTGAGCATGGACGAAGCCACATACACGAATTTGCTAAATTTAATTACACCCATCATTTCGACACCGTTATGAGACGTGCGATTACCCCCCATGAACGGTTATCAGCTACGCTGAGATTTTTGGCAACTGGGAGAAGCTACGAGGATTTGAAATTTTCAGCAGTTATTTCCAAACCAGCTCTAAGCGCCATAATTCTAGAAACATGCGACGCAATTTACCACGTATTAAAAGGCAAACATCTCAAGGTAAGTTTATTAAATATTATTAATAATAAAAAAAAATTAAAAAAACAGTCTCCCTGTTGGCTTCTTGGCCTAAGGATAGCATTTTTTCAACTAAACCGTCATGAGCACCGAGCTTTAGCGTTGAGGTAACTATACTCCCTAAACTTCACTTTCCACAAACAAGAGAATGACTTGTAAACTTCAATAAATTCAATTAGAAATTCTTTTTCACTTGATATTTTATGAACCAACAAACAATAACAACACAAACAATACACAATTAATATAACCAACACACGCTGGAATACGGATCGTAAATAACATATCAGTGTAAATAACAGGTGGGGGTAGGATATCATCCAAATATTTTGGCTTGCGCAAACGTCAAACCAGCGTTCAAACGCACCAATCTATTTGCGCAAACTGGCTTGCACAAGCCAGTTTGTGCAAATGGCTTGAGAGTGTAAACGGGCCTTTAGGATCTGTACCAAAAGCTAAAAACATAAACCTATTAGATAAATAAATGGCATTCGTGAAATATAGGGTTCCTTAAATGGGTTGTGCAAATGGCTTGAGCGTGTAAACCGGCTTTTATACTTACCATCAGTGTTACGACCTTTTCTGGGACTTTGTCTCTTTAACAACGTTCATCCAAGGTCGTATTTCGGCATTCGGCAACAATTTATCTCCAGCATATCGTCTTCGCCTCTTATAGCCTACACTCATATATTTTCCTGGCATCTATTTCAGGAACCATTCTCGGGTCTTTTCTGTTATATCCCCGCATTTACAAACTATTTTCTATAGAATGAGGATTAATCGGGATAGAACTACAAATATGGGTAGAACTACTAGGGGTATGATTATATGTGTATATATATTTATGTAGTGTTTGGTGTGATTATATGTGTTTATATAGTTATATATATATAACTTTAAGCCAAATTCCATTCTTTCTTTTATTATTTAAGTTTAAACTGAATATGAATATGTTTAACTAATGTAATGTATAATTTCCATTCAAATTTCCTTAGTAGATTGTAAGTTTATATATATATTTGTTTTTTATTGTTTTGGAAGCCATTATTGTGACTTCACACTAAGACTGATGTAGTGTGTAAGATTTGGAGTAGCGCGGTTGGCTGCCGAGTTTTCTTTCATTCCGAGAGAAATTTACGTTTGTTGTATTTGAGTGTTTTCTTCTTTTTTTTTGTACATCCCAAACAGGTCTTGAACCTCGGGATGTTTATATATTGTTTCCTATTTATGTAAGTTTAGTTATATATATGTAAAGATATGGAGCAATAAATATCATTATCATATGAAATATAATATTTACTACCCATTTAAACGTATAATTGTTGGGAAAAAATAATAAACAATTTTTAAACATGCGCAACTTTACTATTCGACTCTAGGCTAACCTATGGCAACAGAAATGCAATAATAATAATAAAAAATACCTAAAAGATTCTAACCTAACCTATTTAGTCACAGTGTGTTTACCTGTATTCAACATTTGACAGTAAAATGTAAAACAACGTCGTTGTCTGCAAAAATATTAGGCTAGAGTCGAATAGTAAAGTTACGCGTTTGCGATAACCCTTATCTAAAATCATCAAAAACTTCCTTATATATGGAGTAGTTATAAATAGTTATTTGGACATTCCCGATTAATCCTCATTCTATAGAAAATAGTTTGTAAATGCGGGGATATAACAGAAAAGACCCTGCAAATGTCCAATCGAACGTAACCTTTGATGTCGAAACTCACAACAACCCGACATTATTTCAATTCTTGGTTACTCCTTATTCGTCAAGTTTCATCTTTCCATTGCACCAAAGGTTCCCCGTGAGATTCTTCTTTCAAAGATGCTAAACTTATCCTCTTCAGTTTTAGTTAGGATCCATGTTTCACACCCACCAATGGTTTTACTACAAAGCTGTAGATTTGATCCTCGAAGAAGCTCAGTCAAAGCATCTTGCATGCCAAAATATCTTCAGTTATCAGCACAAATTCTTTTGGTAGTGTTGTTCTTTTTTGTCAGTCTCGTTAAACCTTTGTCCTTCTAGTTGTATCGATGCACCCAGGATGTTTTTAGTTACTCGGTTTTCTCCTTATAATGGTTTTGCAGACCTTAAATCAAGGTACAAAATGCCCTATTGACGAGACTTCGCTGTATATCAGTCTAGTCAATTATCTCAGCAAATTTTAAAGTTCCGTGAAATTTAGCACAGCCGTAGAACTTGTTTTGCATCTAATCTCAGAAAAAGAACACTACGTTTTAATACTGTCGGCCTAATTCAGTTTTTTACTGGCAGTTGGCCAGTTTTCTTAAAATTATTTCGTTGAGACTTGATTAACAGAATTTGTCTAAAAGACAGATACAAAGAATTAATTCAACGAACAAACAATTGTAATCGATTGATTACAGTTTTAGAGAAATATGGGAAGCGAAGTGGCCGAGAGCCTTAAGAAAAGGGTCTGCTCCAGTAAACGAGAAAGTAACCGGAAACGCAACCGCTTCTCACTGTATCCCTATCTAAACAGTGCAATTTCATGCAGCTGAACGCTTTGACATTGCCTCATTTCAAACCATTTTATAAGTCTGTCTTTTGTAATTGAGTGTTGAAAAAAAACCTGAATATTCTTTATAAAATTTCGGATCTGGTTTGCAAATTATTTTTCATTATTAATTTTTTATTGTTTTAGGAAAAATTTCAAACTTTGTACTTAAAAAATGTCAATTACATAACAAATCAAAAGCATATAAAGAATTTAAATTGCAAGACGGATGCAAAAGTAAACGAAATAAATGGTTTGAAATTTATGGGATAAAAATCCAAGATGGCCGCCACTACAGCAGACCCTTAAGGCTCGGCAGGAGTGAAAGCATATTTCTGAGTTGAAGGCAGAGTTTCTCCAAATGGCAGAGCCAATACCATTGAGTTTGTGTACGTTTCATTCTTCCGCTAGCAAATATAGGACAGTTTAATAAAGCTGGAAACTATAAGGTTATAGACATAATCCTGATGGTAAACACACTTAAATGCGGAATCGTGACGGTGTAGCCTACTACTAAATACAGCTTTCTCTTACATATTCCAAATTTACGGATATTTTATTTTTCTAGTAGTCTATTCCTCCGCGAGCAACAAGTTGATGTGATAACCACCAGAGTGCCGGCTAAACACTCGAGTAGGAACACAAATTCGGCGCGTACTTTCTTCCAGAATGTTTTCGTCATACATCATCCAAATTTATTGAAATTACTCTTATTTGAAAGGTTATTGAACTTCGAATGTGGTGAACTTTTTACATTCTTCATATTTACATTATTGGATAAGAACAAATAGCAAACTTTGATGTTGAGTTAAGTCAAAGAACAAATTTAGTCAAAAACAAATTTAAAAAAACTAAACGATATCCACATTTGGATTGCCCTAACCTTTAAAATTACATATTCAGAATAATTTTCTGACCATTATTACTCCAGTAATCTCGTTACGAGTTTAATATTGCTCTTATGGGAGTTGAAATTCCAGTTGGTGGCAGGGTCTGCCGAGCCTTAAGACTTTAGCCCAGTCTGCAACAGTTGTAATCTGCAACTCAGGTTGCGTAGGATCCAACCTAGTTACTGGCTATAGATTTACCCCCGCTTACACGCTGATCGCCCTTTTCATTTAAGAAAATATAGAAATATAAATGAGTTATGCAATGGGTGGAATAATCTGTAATAGTTTGGTGCCCCAGCTAGTTCAGAGCTAAACAACACACGCACAAAACACCTATACAATCATACACATACATAGAACGTCATTAACAATATATTTCACCTTCTGTTACCATTCGAACAGTGCAATAAATAATACTATTAAAGTTGGATTTCTGATTGTAATTTCGTGCATTCAGGTTGGTTTTTGTTTTGTGATTTCATGTTATTTGTTTGATAAATTCATTGTTTGCATTTCTTATTTTCAGGTTAAATTTGTACTTTTAATTTGTTAGTTTGGTGTTTATTATTGATTGTTAATTTCATGTTTATTGTATGTAATTTCGTGTTTTTGTATGTTAACTTTCTTTTTTGTATGATAATTTGGTATTTTTTGTTTAAATTTGTATTTTCGTTTGTTTCTTTCTTAATGTCGTGTTTTTTATGTTAACTTCAGGTTTTTTATTTGTTTGTAAATTCTTATTTTTTTTGTCAATTTCGTGTTCATAATTTTGTGTTAAATTTCTTTTTTTATAGTGTTTTAGAGTTTTTGTTTTGTTAGTAATTTCGTGTTTTTGTTTTTTTTTTAATTCCGTGTTTATTGTTTTTTGAATTTGTGTGCTTGTATTTTAATGTGGTTTTAGAGTGTCTCTTTATTTTTAAATTTATTTTATAAGCTATTCAACATTATTTTTCACATTTAATTGTTTACTAGTTTTATGTTT
>JAGFPH010020127.1:0-14516 GCA_018207615.1 Philaenus spumarius
AAACATAAAACTAGTAAACAATTAAATGTGAAAAATAATGTTGAATAGCTTATAAAATAAATTTAAAAATAAAGAGACACTCTAAAACCACATTAAAATACAAGCACACAAATTCAAAAAACAATAAACACGGAATTAAAAAAAAAACAAAAACACGAAATTACTAACAAAACAAAAACTCTAAAACACTATAAAAAAAGAAATTTAACACAAAATTATGAACACGAAATTGACAAAAAAAATAAGAATTTACAAACAAATAAAAAACCTGAAGTTAACATAAAAAACACGACATTAAGAAAGAAACAAACGAAAATACAAATTTAAACAAAAAATACCAAATTATCATACAAAAAAGAAAGTTAACATACAAAAACACGAAATTACATACAATAAACATGAAATTAACAATCAATAATAAACACCAAACTAACAAATTAAAAGTACAAATTTAACCTGAAAATAAGAAATGCAAACAATGAATTTATCAAACAAATAACATGAAATCACAAAACAAAAACCAACCTGAATGCACGAAATTACAATCAGAAATCCAACTTTAATAGTATTATTTATTGCACTGTTCGAATGGTAACAGAAGGTGAAATATATTGTTAATGACGTTCTATGTATGTGTATGATTGTATAGGTGTTTTGTGCGTGTGTTGTTTAGCTCTGAACTAGCTGGGGCACCAAACTATTACAGATTATTCCACCCATTGCATAACTCATTTATATTTCTATATTTTCTTAAATGAAAAGGGCGATCAGCGTGTAAGCGGGGGTAAATCTATAGCCAGTAACTAGGTTGGATCCTACGCAACCTGAGTTGCAGATTACAACTGTTGCAGACTGGGCTAAAGTCTTAAGGCTCGGCAGACCCTGCCACCAACTGGAATTTCAACTCCCATAAGAGCAATATTAAACTCGTAACGAGATTACTGGAGTAATAATGGTCAGAAAATTATTCTGAATATGTAATTTTAAAGGTTAGGGCAATCCAAATGTGGATATCGTTTAGTTTTTTTAAATTTGTTTTTGACTAAATTTGTTCTTTGACTTAACTCAACATCAAAGTTTGCTATTTGTTCTTATCCAATAATGTAAATATGAAGAATGTAAAAAGTTCACCACATTCGAAGTTCAATAACCTTTCAAATAAGAGTAATTTCAATAAATTTGGATGATGTATGACGAAAACATTCTGGAAGAAAGTACGCGCCGAATTTGTGTTCCTACTCGAGTGTTTAGCCGGCACTCTGGTGGTTATCACATCAACTTGTTGCTCGCGGAGGAATAGACTACTAGAAAAATAAAATATCCGTAAATTTGGAATATGTAAGAGAAAGCTGTATTTAGTAGTAGGCTACACCGTCACGATTCCGCATTTAAGTGTGTTTACCATCAGGATTATGTCTATAACCTTATAGTTTCCAGCTTTATTAAACTGTCCTATATTTGCTAGCGGAAGAATGAAACGTACACAAACTCAATGGTATTGGCTCTGCCATTTGGAGAAACTCTGCCTTCAACTCAGAAATATGCTTTCACTCCTGCCGAGCCTTAAGGGTCTGCTGTAGTGGCGGCCATCTTGGATTTTTATCCCATAAATTTCAAACCATTTATTTCGTTTACTTTTGCATCCGTCTTGCAATTTAAATTCTTTATATGCTTTTGATTTGTTATGTAATTGACATTTTTTAAGTACAAAGTTTGAAATTTTTCCTAAAACAATAAAAAATTAATAATGAAAAATAATTTGCAAACCAGATCCGAAATTTTATAAAGAATATTCAGGTTTTTTTTCAACACTCAATTACAAAAGACAGACTTATAAAATGGTTTGAAATGAGGCAATGTCAAAGCGTTCAGCTGCATGAAATTGCACTGTTTAGATAGGGATACAGTGAGAAGCGGTTGCGTTTCCGGTTACTTTCTCGTTTACTGGAGCAGACCCTTTTCTTAAGGCTCTCGGCCACTTCGCTTCCCATATTTCTCTAAAACTGTAATCAATCGATTACAATTGTTTGTTCGTTGAATTAATTCTTTGTATCTGTCTTTTAGACAAATTCTGTTAATCAAGTCTCAACGAAATAATTTTAAGAAAACTGGCCAACTGCCAGTAAAAAACTGAATTAGGCCGACAGTATTAAAACGTAGTGTTCTTTTTCTGAGATTAGATGCAAAACAAGTTCTACGGCTGTGCTAAATTTCACGGAACTTTAAAATTTGCTGAGATAATTGACTAGACTGATATACAGCGAAGTCTCGTCAATAGGGCATTTTGTACCTTGATTTAAGGTCTGCAAAACCATTATAAGGAGAAAACCGAGTAACTAAAAACATCCTGGGTGCATCGATACAACTAGAAGGACAAAGGTTTAACGAGACTGACAAAAAAGAACAACACTACCAAAAGAATTTGTGCTGATAACTGAAGATATTTTGGCATGCAAGATGCTTTGACTGAGCTTCTTCGAGGATCAAATCTACAGCTTTGTAGTAAAACCATTGGTGGGTGTGAAACATGGATCCTAACTAAAACTGAAGAGGATAAGTTTAGCATCTTTGAAAGAAGAATCTCACGGGGAACCTTTGGTGCAATGGAAAGATGAAACTTGACGAATAAGGAGTAACCAAGAATTGAAATAATGTCGGGTTGTTGTGAGTTTCGACATCAAAGGTTACGTTCGATTGGACATTTGCAGGGTCTTTTCTGTTATATCCCCGCATTTACAAACTATTTTCTATAGAATGAGGATTAATCGGGAATGTCCAAATAACTATTTATAACTACTCCATATATAAGGAAGTTTTTGATGATTTTAGATAAGGGTTATCGCAAACGCGTAACTTTACTATTCGACTCTAGCCTAATATTTTTGCAGACAACGACGTTGTTTTACATTTTACTGTCAAATGTTGAATACAGGTAAACACACTGTGACTAAATAGGTTAGGTTAGAATCTTTTAGGTATTTTTTATTATTATTATTGCATTTCTGTTGCCATAGGTTAGCCTAGAGTCGAATAGTAAAGTTGCGCATGTTTAAAAATTGTTTATTATTTTTTCCCAACAATTATACGTTTAAATGGGTAGTAAATATTATATTTCATATGATAATGATATTTATTGCTCCATATCTTTACATATATATAACTAAACTTACATAAATAGGAAACAATATATAAACATCCCGAGGTTCAAGACCTGTTTGGGATGTACAAAAAAAAAGAAGAAAACACTCAAATACAACAAACGTAAATTTCTCTCGGAATGAAAGAAAACTCGGCAGCCAACCGCGCTACTCCAAATCTTACACACTACATCAGTCTTAGTGTGAAGTCACAATAATGGCTTCCAAAACAATAAAAAACAAATATATATATAAACTTACAATCTACTAAGGAAATTTGAATGGAAATTATACATTACATTAGTTAAACATATTCATATTCAGTTTAAACTTAAATAATAAAAGAAAGAATGGAATTTGGCTTAAAGTTATATATATATAACTATATAAACACATATAATCACACCAAACACTACATAAATATATATACACATATAATCATACCCCTAGTAGTTCTACCCATATTTGTAGTTCTATCCCGATTAATCCTCATTCTATAGAAAATAGTTTGTAAATGCGGGGATATAACAGAAAAGACCCGAGAATGGTTCCTGAAATAGATGCCAGGAAAATATATGAGTGTAGGCTATAAGAGGCGAAGACGATATGCTGGAGATAAATTGTTGCCGAATGCCGAAATACGACCTTGGATGAACGTTGTTAAAGAGACAAAGTCCCAGAAAAGGTCGTAACACTGATGGTAAGTATAAAAGCCGGTTTACACGCTCAAGCCATTTGCACAACCCATTTAAGGAACCCTATATTTCACGAATGCCATTTATTTATCTAATAGGTTTATGTTTTTAGCTTTTGGTACAGATCCTAAAGGCCCGTTTACACTCTCAAGCCATTTGCACAAACTGGCTTGTGCAAGCCAGTTTGCGCAAATAGATTGGTGCGTTTGAACGCTGGTTTGACGTTTGCGCAAGCCAAAATATTTGGATGATATCCTACCCCCACCTGTTATTTACACTGATATGTTATTTACGATCCGTATTCCAGCGTGTGTTGGTTATATTAATTGTGTATTGTTTGTGTTGTTATTGTTTGTTGGTTCATAAAATATCAAGTGAAAAAGAATTTCTAATTGAATTTATTGAAGTTTACAAGTCATTCTCTTGTTTGTGGAAAGTGAAGTTTAGGGAGTATAGTTACCTCAACGCTAAAGCTCGGTGCTCATGACGGTTTAGTTGAAAAAATGCTATCCTTAGGCCAAGAAGCCAACAGGGAGACTGTTTTTTTAATTTTTTTTTATTATTAATAATATTTAATAAACTTACCTTGAGATGTTTGCCTTTTAATACGTGGTAAATTGCGTCGCATGTTTCTAGAATTATGGCGCTTAGAGCTGGTTTGGAAATAACTGCTGAAAATTTCAAATCCTCGTAGCTTCTCCCAGTTGCCAAAAATCTCAGCGTAGCTGATAACCGTTCATGGGGGGTAATCGCACGTCTCATAACGGTGTCGAAATGATGGGTGTAATTAAATTTAGCAAATTCGTGTATGTGGCTTCGTCCATGCTCAAGTAGATGTGAAAATCATCAGGCTCCCTACGAAGTTCAGCAATTAAATTGGTATAAGAAAACACATTCTTCTGTAACAACCATGGTTTACACTATTTTTTTTCTTTTTAGCCTTCATGTCCTTCTTTTTCTTCACAATGCACACCGCAACAGTTTAAAGCAGTATTAGTTTTTCGTCCAGATGTTGCATTTTGAACAATACAAACTGATTTTATAATAATTTAAACACAACTGATAACAACTTTTATGTATTTAATGAAGAAGTTTATCGTTGAAATGAACAAACTAGGGTTCCTCACTTCATATTTGCACAAACCGAACTAAGCGTGTAAACGGAAATATTTTATTCAGTTCGTTTGTGCAAATGGCTTGAGCGTGTAAACCGGCCTTAAATAAAAGTATACTCCGTTCACCTTGCCGTGGCGCCTGAAGGATTAGGAGACCCTTACACACACACGCACACAAATGCAGCCGTCCCGCCCGCCAGGTAGATGACTCATAGACTAGGGCGTCCAATACGTAACTCCGATTTTCGCAAAACTCAAACTTTAATAACTGATAATGGTATATTTGTAACCTCCGCACAATTTCAAAGAAAATGATACCAAATACGACATGATTACGATAATATATATGTATACTAGCTGAATGCCCGTGCTTCGCTACTGTTGTTAGTAATAATATGCAGTTAGTTGTCAAAATCTACACCAACTCCATCTAAAACCAACCGTTGTTGTTTCATCCATATCATTAAATTAAATTAAATTTCTGACTAACAATTTTTCATCAAAAGTGAAATTCAACTAACCGTTTACTCGCCATGGGTAGGAAAGTTGTGGTAAATTTATCTCGCATTACCTTAAAATCCCATTTTTGGACGCCATCTTGAAATTGGTAATAGTTATAGTGGATTTCGGATTTGTTCTAAAAAGTAGACAACAATACGAACATTTAAAGTATATGGTTGATTGGTGTCCGACAGCTGGAAGTATACACACTACTCGGGACAGACACGACATTACATTAGGGAAATATGTTTTTCACTGTGATATGTTTGCCGTTTCCGTGTCTGACGAAGTAACGGTGGGAGATAGAGGAAAACAGTAAATTAGAAAGTTGTAGACAATTAAATTTCTGACTGACGATTTTCCGTCTAAACTTGAATCGGACAAACCGTTTAGCCTGTATGAAAGAGATAAAGTGAATAAGCTGCTTTGTGTAATTTTCTGTTTTTGGACGCCATCTTGAAACCGGTAATAGATACATCCGTTTTCGTATTTTTCCTGAAAAATAGACGCCAATACAAACATTTCAAGTATATGGTTGATAGGGGTACGACATCGGGAAGGATGCCTACTATTCTTGGCACGGTTTTATCGTTTTTCTTTTATATATTAAGATAAAAACGACACAAGAAGTAATATTATTTTGGTTCATTTAGTCGATTATTTTTTGTTTGATTTATTTCTTAACATGTTTCCTCCAATTATTCTTGTACGAGTTATTAAATTATATTGAATAAGTTAAATACTTATTAATTGTTAATAAACGTGTTTTTACATTGCTGGAGTCGTTAATTTAACTATAAAAGTCGCCAAAATCCACTTTTTTGGTCCTAACAATATGTTGTGTGGACTCATTTTTCTCAGAATTTAACGAAGATTTCAAAAATAATCATATAATTAGGATAAAGATTCAACTTAAATATTGTGTAGCGTCTCCAGTACTTGTGTACCTGCCTGATACCTGACCGTCCGGGTCGAGGGTGTGGGGGGCGCTCGTGAGTGTGCGTGCCAATGCAAAGGGTCTCGTAATCATTCAGGCGCCACGGCAAGGTGAACGGAGTATAAATGTGTGCGTTCGTGGGACCCCATCAGTCAGGAACGAAATTCATCACGCATTTTCTTCAATTCTTTTACCAGCCTTAACGGCAACATACACAAACAATTTTAATCTTTCAATCGACATTTATTATTACTTTGATTTTTACACAAATATTTACTGTTTCCATGCGTTTAATGTTATTATAATAAAGGTGTAGAATTAATTACAACATCAAAGCTAAGATGGTAAACACACTAAAATTTCCATTCATTATAAATACTTTCAATAAACATAAAATGTTGGTTCATCAGTCCAGGCCTAACCTAAAATTATTGTGCGTAGCCTATGTTTAATTTATTTTACCTGTCATAACGGCAACATAGGCCTACATACAATAATTTTAGGTTATTCCTAGACTGATGAACCAACATTTTATGTTTATTGGATGTATTTCAGCGCTTGAAGATAATAGGCCTATCTGAACTACGCCGGATCGTCTCTTTTAATTTAAATTGATGAACCGAAGAGCATGTTTCTTGAACGTAGGCCTATTTACATTCATTGCCATAATAACCAATTTGATAACGCTTTTTTTCCTTACTCGTATTTAGTATTTGTAATTGCCACCGCAACCAATTAATAACACTGGTTTTTCGTTACGCGTTACATTTTCTATGTGTTAACTCTTACGGTAACCCGCGTTAAGGAACTTCGTTCCAAAAATATTTACTAGGTTGTTATAATTAGGTTATTCCTTATTTGCCAAGAACCCCTATCCCGATTCGTTTTTCTAAATAAAAGAACTTATAACAAATATAGGTTTTTATTCTGAATGACAAACAATGCTTTTTATAACAATAGCCCTAATAATAAGAAATTAAATAAAACAAACGGATATTGCCAACGCACCATACTTGTACGGAAAAATTATTTAAAAAATATTTAAGGTGGCCTATTTTACACAACATTTTAATTGCGCTATCTGATTTTGTTGAAGAATGTCAAGGGGATAGTGCGGAAACAAGGACCCGTTGTACCAAATTTACAGCTCACCCTTTTGATTAAATACTGGTTTAACTGACAATAAGCCTACAGGTTTAAATAAATTAACCCTTTTAAATGCCTAACCAATTTTTAACAAAGGTCACTGAACTGAAACATTCTATCGAGCGTAAAGGAACATTTTCAACACGAAGACAAGAAACTAAAATAATAAAACAAAACCAACTCCGATAAACGTACAGTGTTTACAGCATTTCTTGCGTTTTAAGGTTATGACTCGTTCCCACCGCATACATTTCAAAGCACGACACGCGCATGCGCAGTACAAGTTATGGTATCGAGCGGATTCCGCGCATGCGCTTTGCGTCCCGACTCTGTGATTGGCCGAGCAATAAGTGATGTATTATTTACTACGACGACTCCGAATAATACTTATACAGATCGGCCCCAAGACCAGTTTGACATGTTAATCTAGGCTTTTATTGTTTTTACAAGTGTCAAACTTGGATTAAAGTTAAACCAAGGAACGGGCATTGTACTTTTTATGTCGAAAACGAAAAAATGTGTAAGATTGATTCGGTTGTAGACAGGAATATTGTGTGTAATTATTTTAGTAGCTGTATAAAAATGTGTATACAGTCTATTCAGCAAATAAAACAGTCACAAACGACTATACTAAGAAACTTTAATATTAAAAACCTAAAATAAAATTAGTATTGTACTGTTAAATGTAGCTTGTATAGCCTATATTTTGGAAATTATTCTACGATAAAAAATACCTAAAATCTTAATTTTGTCCAGACTCTATTGAACATAATAGTTTACATGATGTCTGGTACATTATTTCCAAAATTTATCATTTCAACACAAATACTGTAATTATTTAAAGTTTTTAGTAATTTTGTTTGTAGAATTAATTTACAGA
Source organism: Philaenus spumarius (assembly GCA_018207615.1). Classification (NCBI taxonomy): domain Eukaryota; kingdom Metazoa; phylum Arthropoda; class Insecta; order Hemiptera; family Aphrophoridae; genus Philaenus; species Philaenus spumarius. Next base: position 8,412 of record JAGFPH010020127.1, read on the forward strand.
TTTTTAAATGCATCGGTTGGTAATGGGTACATTTTTTATTTGGGAACTCATATTTCACGACTGATAAACCATGTAAAATGGTATGTTATCTATTCGAAATACCAAACTAACCCCAAAACCTTAACATCCAAGGTGGCATGGATGTTAATAAAATGTTAAGTATGTTCGCTTTAATAATGGAAGATGTTCAGAATTGGTTTAATTTAAAATGGTAGTTAGTTATTTCAAGATGAAATTTGTGCTTTCAGAAGTTTTGTCTGTTTTAGACAAAGCGGTCCATAAACTACTTTTACATTTCCAATAAAACTTGGCAATACCTAAGTGTAGAAACTTAAATGTTCAACTGGGTATGGGGATAGTTTGATCCGTTTTAGAAATTTGAATAAAAAAGTGTAAAATCCGTTCAAACTTTATCAAAATAAAAAAAAAATGCAGCGTTGGTTCGTTCAGACCTTTTTAATTAACAAAAGCAGTTTTTTCTTCAAGGTAAAACATATTTAGGTTGGAAAAAAATTTGGTTTCGCCTGGAATCGAACCCAGTATTTCCTACTTGCCAACCCACAGCTGTAAGCTGCTATATAGGCCTACCAAACCTGTTACAGTGGTGAAGAATACCCTACTTGTTTTTAAAAATATACTAAAATTCCATGTTATCGGTATCCAAGTCGCTTCAATAAATAAATAACTGTAAATAATAGTTAGCCTACCTATATTACATTTGAATTTGTCCGTCTTGTGGCTTCATTTGTTTCCTGTTTATGACGCGTTTCGGAGCTGTGGTCCCATCATCAGAAGGAAATTCGATCACTCCGTTGGAGGCCGTTAATCATTACAAAAACACAAACACATACAGCTGACACTACACTCGCACAGTCGCACATGTACAAAAACATATACGGTCCTCATTCGAGAAGGTTAACTTAACAGCGCGTCGTTGTCTACCACGCGTGACACCACGTGTGTAGTGTCAGCTGTATGTGTTTGTATTTTTGTAATGATTAACGACCTCCAACGGAGTGATCGAATTTCCTTCTGATGATGGGACCACGGTCCCGAAACACGTCATAAACAGGAAACAAATGAAGTCATAAGACGGACAAATTCAAATGTAATATAGGCAACTATTTACAGTTATTTAGATAAAAAATGATCTGATAAAATTTGGAACAAACCAGCTCATTTAGTTTAATTTTCCATATCCTGGTCCTTACGTGCACGCACTTTATCAGTTGCTCTTCATAACTTAGGTGTATTAGTAGAAGTACCAATATTCTGTCCTAAAAACTGTATCATCAAAGGTTGCAACTATCACATCATTCATTTCTGTTAAGTCGCTTGTGTAATTTATACAGTTAGAAAAAAGGACAGGCCCCAGTACACTACCTGGAGGTACACCTGCCTTCACTTCTTTAATGTCTAAATGTTCGTCCTCGTGATTGAAATAAATAGGCCTATAATTATGAGTCCAACGTGTGACTTTCTTAGTATTTAATTTAATTTGTGAATCATTAGACCGTCGTGCCAGATTTTGTCAAAAGCTTGTGCAACGTCAAGAAGGACAGTACAGTAAATCTGCTTTCCTTCTAAGGATCGTTTAATAACATTTGCATACTAATACCATGCACCTATTGTGGAATGTTTCTGCCTAAACAGACGTTCATATCAGAAATTAATTTGTTATTCTCAATCACTGGTCTCAATCTTTTAAGCAATAGCTTTCAAATAGTTTTGAAACTATTGATAGTCTAGTAACGATCTAGGCGTATGAGTTAACATTATTTGGTACCTTGCCTGGTTTCGCTAACATAATAACTTCTGCCGACTTCCAGATGACAAATAAATGTTTCAAACAGAAGACTATACCAATAAGATACGCTAAATAATTAGATCCCGCAGCCGAACTGCTGACGCAAGTTCAGCGATTTTCCAAAATGAAGTTCATATTATGTTTTAGGGGTTCAACCAACAATTTAGGAAATTGGTCTACTCACGAAGGCCTCGAATAGCTGCCTCCGTGTACGAAATATATTAGTAGAATTCGTTTGCACCTCCAGCTTTGACTCACGCGCTGCTTCGTTCCATTATGCACCTCGACCTTGCGGAATTGGATTATGGACTGCTTCGCTTCGCTCGCAGCGTAAAACTCCGTTGGCCTCGAATCAGAAGATGTCCCCACGAGGATTTTAACCGGGTATTTTTATGGTACTTTACGTTTTGATCGATTTTGGGAGGACCGAGCTAAAAGGTCGTGTAAAAAACAAAATGTCCAGAACGATATCCTACATCAATTTTTAACTTCCCGCTAAGAAAATTGAAAATTTTCTAAAATCGGGAAGTTATTGGTTTCACCCCGTTTTTCGAAAATCGAGTATTCATCAGATCTCGACGTTTTTAGCTCCTAGGAATCTTCCCTGACCACTCCCGAGAGGGTGTCACCCTGTCTGTATGTATGTGTGTGGATGTAAGTATGTGACCCGCTTATAACTTTTGAACGGCTTAACCGATTGGATCCTACCAAACGGCGTTCTAAAGAGTTCCATCAAACTTAGATTTCCTGAAAATTTCAACTAATTCGGACCGGTAAGTTCTAAGAAATTTCGAAAAAACTAAGAAATAAATTTTTTCAAATCAGGTTTTTTTGGAATAACTTTTAAACGGCTTTACCGATCAATTCCAAAATCTAATCAGCTTTTAACCTTGAAAGCGACGTCGATCGCTACCAGTCCGGTCAAAATCGGTTAATTCGTTCGTGAGATATCGTGAACGAAAGAAAATAAAAAAAATAGTTTTTTCTCAATTTCTCCGAAATTTTTCATCAGAAAAATTTTTGTTGTCGATTCTTTCAATGGACTCGAAAAACTGCATCGATTGCCGCAAATCGCATAAAAATCGGTTGATTCATTCGCGAGATATCGTGAACGAAAGAAAATAAAAAAAGTGTTTTTCCTCAATTTCTCCGAAACTTTTCATCTGAAAAATTTTTGTTGTTGATTCTTTCAATGGACTTAAAAAACTGCATCGATTGCCGCAAATCGTATAAAAATCGGTTGATTCATTCAAAAGTTATGGCAGTTCAAAATTTCCAAAAATACTGTTTATCAAACTTTCATCATACTTTAGTAATTAAACTTAGCGGGAAGTTACAGGGATGGCCTTAAGGCTATGGCCACGCTAGGCGACCTGGTCGCCGCGACCAGGTCGCTGCGACAAAGAAAAAAAGTGGAATGCATTGAATGATATAGATACGGCCACGCTAGGCGACCCGCGACCAGCGACAGCAAATAGAACGCGACCGAGAGCGTTTTCTGGTCGCGACGACAAATACGCTCCCCATGTTATCTTATGGAGCCGGCCACGCTTGGCGACAGGTCGCTACATGTCTTCCCCCACCCTTCTCTGCTCCACCTGCTTTATGTGCACTTTGATGCTGGTTCAGTGATAACTTGTTTCGTTTCTCTTCTTTTAATAACCATGACTTTTGACACTGATATTTTTATCAATGAAATTAGTTTTCGTAGACCGCTTTGGGATATAAATTTAAAGGATTACAGCAATAGAGATGTCAAATCTAAATTGTGGATTGTTGCTACAATTGTTATTGAGGGTTGGGAGCAGTTGCTAAATGAAGATAAGAATGAAGAATTTAAGTGTTTATTATTATTTTACTACACAATCTTATTACACAATTTTATACTTATTAAATTTTCAAAGTAAAAAAGGAGAAATAGAACCTGCACGTTCAAGTCCAGGTTCATTCGTTATACGTTCAAAGGCCTATTTTAGGTGGTTTAGTGCTGTCACTGAGGATTATGAAATTATGAAAAACATTTTTCAATTATTTTAGAATGTCTGTAACGTCATTTGATTAATAACTCACCAAATTTTCACAATAACTCACAGGCACGTTGGAGGCAGTCAAACACGTTTTACCGTAAATATTATTGGTATATTTATTTTTATAGGCCTAATCGTTAAACGGTCTAAAAATTGGTACAGGAACATAATTTTGGTACAGTATGTTTAAACATATATTGTTTATATCTAGTATTAATTTTATTTAAATCTGGTAAATATTTTTAGAGAAAATGGGGTTTTACTTTTACTGAACACGCGTTTTTAATATCTGAAAGTGTACCGTACATGTCTTCCGTAAAAACTGAATTTCTTTTAAAATATTCAATTGATTTTAAATAAAATGCATAGGTACCGTCCTATAAACAATATTTGTACAAAAAAAACTATACAAAATGGAGTTCCTATACAAAGTTTTAAATTATAATGATTAGACCTAAAAAAGTTACGAATAAAGTTTACGGTGGCGTATTTGATAGGTGACGGGCTCGTATAAGCAAAGGGCGGTGTATGAGTTAATTAGTATCCATTATTTAATAGAATTTTATTTGATTTAATAAATTAAAAAATATTAAACAAATATTAAGTACTTAGCGCTAAGACTAAAAGCTTTGACTTAATAATGAAAGCTAGAGCTAAGACTAAAGCCAAAAGCTTATGCTAGGTTTTTATTCAACATAAATAATGTACTCATTTATTTTGTTAAAGCATTTTTAATAAGACAATTGATAGAAAACATGCAAATTATTCAGAGGATATTCGGCAATCACTAGCAATCATAATATCCTCATTCAAAGAAGCCATCTTTTACAATTGTGTTACCGCGACTGTCGCTAAGTGTGGCACCTACTTGCGACCAGGTCGCAAATAAAAAATTCTCCGCGACCGGGTCGCGGCGACCAGGTCGCCTAGCGTGGCCGTAGCCTTAGGGTCAATCGTTTTCCAAATTTTGTTTAGATAAACCCCAAAAATCGTTTCATACGAAAAATCTCAAAAATAGTTACATCCTGTAAAAAACGTGTTTCCGGTTGTTAAATTTGTTTTCTGACGAACTAAGTGACGTAGACAACCAACGTGTGAACCAAATTTGAAAGAAATCTGACTTAAAATGAGGCCGTTAGAGTGCGAACACATATAAATGAGGCGTATAAAATTTAACGACACCCCAAAAACTGTTCTGGGGACAATAATCGGTGCTCATTTACTACTCCCGACCTTTGGTCTCACCATAAGGGTCGCTGCAATAGCTCATCTTTCCTTTAGAAATTCACTAATAAAGGAACAAACTTTAAAACTTTTTTTATGTTTGGTAAGCATTACGCGTATTTGGCCTGCCACCACCTTGCGGGTGTTGTAACACAGATAAATCTACATTTTCGAATACATCTACATTATTGTACACCCTTTATGAAAACAAGGAAGTAGAGTGACGCAGTTGCTAATTTGAACTTGCAACGTAATTCCAAACAATCTATTTAGACAAAATTCCCCCTTCTACCAATGGACGGGCGATGACAGCTCGGGCCGTCTACTAGACCGTAACCACAGTAGAGATAATAACCGGTAATTGTATAATTTGAAGGTAATCGTTGCTGTCACTCTATCCCGCAGTCTGTTAGTCTTTCTATCCTTCAAGGATCGCGTCAATCCTCCGTCCTTAGCGGCCAACGCCGAGAAAACAATTATTTTAATAATTTCCTTTTTAATATATCGCGTTATCAAAACGGACTAAAAAGTGTAAAACAATTTCTTCTGGTTCCGCACAGAGTTTTCTGAAAATTGGTGATTGTGAATTTTTAATAGCTATGAAAACAATATTGTAATAGGCTATTTAAAACGAGAACATGGGTAGCATGTATTATGCAGGGTGTCCCCGAACTCTCTGGTCCCCTTTTGTGGATTTATTCCTGGGATCAAGACAAACATATATCACAATAGGTGTGTTACCTTAACGTCTGCATGTATAATTTTACAAAATAATCCATATCTAGAAAACTGTGTGATCGATTAGATAGCACTTACGGCCCTAGAGGAAGCTACATAAAAAATGCCATTCCAATCCGTTCAATAGTTTTAGAGAAATCGTGATTTAGTAACTTTGACACCCCCCAAACCCCCTAAGATTTCGAATTTTTTGAAAACCTTTCGTAGTGAGCACCTATGGCCCTAGAGGAAGCTACATACCAAATTTCGTTCCGATCCGTTTAGTAGGTTTTGAGAAATCGTGATCAGTGAGTCAGTGGATTTGGCTTT
>JAGFPH010020129.1:1307-14514 GCA_018207615.1 Philaenus spumarius
AAAAAAAAAAAAAAAAAAATAACATAACCTACAAATCAGAAATACAAATTAATGCTATGAAATCAGCTGTTAATGGAAGTTTAGAGGTGTAAGTAATTAATATGGTAATAAGATACAAACACTGGGTCAACTTCAAATTTTAAGATATTTTAGTTAGACAGCATATTAAAGAAGAGTTAACTCAAATATTATTGTCTAACTAAACTATCATAAAATTTGAAGCTAACCCAGTCTTTGTAAACTATTCACCATTAATATCAGATTATTTATTCTACGAACAATACGCATCTTCAATCAGTTGAGCTAGCCTATATATTTTAAATAAATAAACAATATTTTTTAAACTATCTCTAAGCTTACACCCAATTTTCTTTTAAATTATTTGTAAATTTTAATATTTTTTCTACATACTTTAGGGGATATATATACATATTTCACCTATGTTTCATAAATAATTTCAATATTTATTCTAAAATACAAAATAGTAACACACTTTAAATGGAGAACAATTTTTGATAATTTATAATAACAATGTCTTGTTTTTAGACTTGACGAATTTAAATCAAGCAAAAACTTTGCCTCCGTCGTTTTACGGACATTTCAGTTTTTAAATTCATAGTAACTTATGAGAATGTTAGCCGACATTACTGTACCTACAAACATTAATGTATAAACATACATTACATTATAACCCTCTTCAAAATTAAAATTAGTACCTAAACTGTAAAGTAGGTTAGGCCTAAACTGTTTCAATAAATTTTAAACCATAGGCCTACCGTAAAACTCAAATGGAAAATATAAGCTTATAGGTACCATTTTAAAACCTTAACCTAAAAATAACTATAATTCCAAATCGAAACTAAAATATAGCTGAAACACTTTTTGAAGATTCAGCTCTAAATCTTGTCTTGTTTTAATTCTAGGCCTAAGCCTAAATGATGGTAATTATGATTGTCAAAAAACACAAGTATAGAATCATGCTCTATGACATTTAAATGAAAACACTAAGAGTTAATACAATTATTAATAATAGGTAAGGCCTATGGTTTCCCGGCATCAGTGAAGTGTATAAATACTATATTTATTAAGAAAAAAGTTCAGGTTTGTGTATTTGTGGTATAGTAAATTAAGTAATTAACAAGATACCTAGTAAGTAGGCTTGCAGTTGTCGAAGTATCTAACAGGTTTTGGCGTAAGTTTACTATTCGACCCTAGCCTAATATTTTTGCAGACAACGACGTTGTTTTACATTCTGGCCTACTGTTAAATGTTGAATACAGGTAAACATACTGTGACTAAATAGGCCTACTATAGGTTAGAACCTTTTAGGTTTTTTTTATTATTCATGCATTTCTGTTGCCATAGGTTAGCCTAGGGTCGAATAGTAAACTTCGCCCGTATTTTTTTGAGTGTAGGCTATTTGTTTTATTAATTTTAATCTCAATAACTTGTTTATCTTATAAACAATAGAAACGATGCATTATTATTCCCCCAAGTAGGCCTAGGCCTATAAACATTAATTAGCCTACTTTGGCAAATAGCAAACTGTAAATTATGTAATTATTCTTATGCATACTACCTAGTCCAGCTTGTAAAATCTTTTTATAATTAATATTTTACCTTATAGGCCTTTAAGCTAGTCTACCAAATATTAAAAATCACTTAGTTTAACCTAAAAGTTAATTTACCGGTAGGTACCGGTAGTGTACAACAAGTAACCTACCACTTTAAAAAATAAAACTGAAATCACATGTTATAATTAATTATGAACAATTATTTATTTTAAAACAAGACAAGAACTAACCCCTGTTAGTATTTTTTTACTAATCTAAAAGTATATAAGTGCTGTACTTACTTGCAAAGAAAAAAATCAATCACTTCCACTTCACAAGGCAGGACACAGACTTAGAACACACAATGGTGATAAAGTTTTTAAGAAAACAAATCATTTTCATTTGAAAATGCCAAATGACACAGACTTAATGAACACACAAGTCACTGAAGTCACAATGATGCTTGGCTGCTTGCTGCAAATGCAAAACTAGAACGTTGAGGAAATGAGGATGAACAATGGACTTTTTGTAATGGCGGATAGAATAATGGCGGATTCGCGATGTCACCGATACACGCTAAATGTTATAAAATCATGAACTGTATTAATAACTTTATATCACTTAATCTAACAATATAACCGATTTTTAAATAATGTTTATTACACGTAAATATTAATATAATAAGGAATTAATAAAGATAATTTTATACAGACTAACTCCCAACATTGGCCCAACAGAAAATTTCATTGTTGGCCCAACAGAAGGAATTATCGGTTGGGCCTCTGTTGGCAATATGTTGGCACCCCAACCCACCATTCCCCAACGGTGCCGACAATTCCCCAACGTTGGGCCAACGATGTGTGCTACTTGGGGTGGTATTAATATTCTGAATACAATAAATAATTTTGGTTTGGCAGACATCTATGTCAGGAAAAAATCCTTGAGAGGGGTTCTTGTCTGTTAGTAGAAAAAATGTTAAATATAAAATTTCACATGATTTTTCAGGTCTACATGAAGATTTAGTATTTGAAAGTTCTGCTGTAGAACTTTTAGATTACAATTCAATTGTTATAACTATTTATACAATTCCTGACTATAATTAAAAAAATGTTCCTTTCTAGATTTGAGAAATTCCTTTATACTTTGCAAAAAGTTTAAAAAGTAAATCAGTCTTAATTGCCGGAGACTTCAATGTAAATGTCTTGTCTTAGAAAATACCTAGTATATTTTCCTCCAAGTTCAAAGAAATAATTGAATGTAGTGGATTCCTACTGCAGTTTTATGAGCCGACCAGATCAACTCAGCATTCTGTGTCTTGTTTGGACAACATTGTTACCAGGAGAAAATATAATGTTGAGTTTAAGTTGAATACTGATGTGGGGCTGTCACCATACTGCTGTCTTCTTAAATCTCTAAATTCAAGGGAATAATGAACCTGTAAGAAAAAAATGTACCTTGACTAATATTAGAATGTGTTCTGATGTAGGAATGATAGAGTTCGTTGATTGTTTGAATAAAGAAAGCGAAATCAAATAAGAACATATATTTTTTAAGCTATGTAAAATTATATAAAAATATTTTTAAGAGGGTAGTTAAAACTGCTAAAATAATGGCAAATAGTGCATACATTAATCAATCAGACAAAAAATCGAAGGCTGCTTGGAATGTTGTTAATAAAGAACTTCATCAAAATAATTTTAAAATTAATAACGGAATTGTTTTGAAAGACAATAATGATACTAAAATAACTTATCCTGTTATTGTAGGTAAAACTCTAAATGATTTTTTTCAAATATAGCAAATAACATTAAGGGGATTCTCTACAGAAAAATGACCATTTTCAAAAAAAAAACCAAAATAATTTTTTCTGTTTTTCCTGATTCTTTACTTTATAAGGTTTAAGAAAACATAACAAATGCCACAAAAGTTCTTTATATCAATGTGAAAAATTTATTCAAAGCAATGCGGGCACCTACTTTTGGCAGAGTTGAACTTCTTTATTTGCTATTTGGACTACAAAATTTTTGATTTTTTTAAAGTAATTGCAAAGAAGGACAACAATGTTCATTATTAGGCTTTCAATTCCTCCAATATGTAATTAAAACATATCTTGACTACAATTACTGGTTGTGCAAGTTATTCCCCTCTGTGGCTGCTAAAATAACTACTGGAATGATTGGAATCTTTAAAAGCGATTTTCCGCAACTTTTCAATTTTGATATTTTTTACACAAAAGTTCTTACAACTTCTTAACTGCTAAAGCTACAGTGATGAAATTTTTACCACATCTTTAGTAGCTTATAGGGCCACATTTTGGGTATTTTGATTCCTCTAGAACAAATACAAGAGTATTTTAAAAAAAATTTGTATATCACAAATTTGTTTTATATATTTTTGTTTTATTTTGTTAGGTCATAACTACTAAACTTTTACATAAACTTTTAGTGGTAAGAATATAACCATACCCAAAAAGTGAGTGCTTTTTATATACTTTAAAACATGATATCAAACGGCCAAATTGGTTCAGTAGTAAAAAGTTATAAAAGATTTTTTTAAACACATTTTTCGCCTAAAAAACTCAAAAGGTAATGTACACAATTTGTTTTTCCCAATTCCTAAAAGTGTAAAAAAATGTTTGGGTTCTAATGAATATAAAAAAATTGGTTCATAATTAAAAAAGGCGTATTATAGGGATACCCTATTTTCAGCAGGGAATTCCCTTAAGGTAGATAAAGCCACTGCAACATGAGTTCATTGGTCTGTAAAAGATATTTGTGCTGAGAATGGAGTATCACTTTGTAATTTTGAACGTACAAATAGAAAGGAAATAAAAAAAATATTGAGTGTTTGAAAAACAAGAATTCAGTTGGATGGGACGAAGTACCAATAAAGTTGATCAAATCCTCTGTAAACATAATTTCTGAGCCTCTAGCATTAATTACCAACCAGTGTTTGAAAGAAGATATTTTCCCAGATAAACTTAAATATGCACAAATTTCACCAGTTTTTATTATAATAATTACAATAATTATCGCCCCATTTCTGTTTTAAGTAACTTTTCAAAAATGTTTGAAAAATTTTAGGTTAGTGAACTTCTTTGAAAGCAACAAGTTATTTTATAGTAAATAATGTTTTAGGAAAAATTTGAGCACACCGTCAGCCCTCATACAGTTCAACACAGAGCTGGTGTGTTCTGTGACTTGTCCAAGGCCTTCCTTCGACTGCGTTGATCATTCTTTGTTGCTGACTAAATTAAACGATTATGGAATGGGAGGAAGTTGTCTTTCCTTGATAGAATCATACTTTTTTAAATAAAAAAACAAAGAACTATAATATTATCTAACAGTAAAAAACATACATCTAAATTGACAGATATTACCATTGGAGTACCCCAAGGGTCAATTTTGGGTCCTCTTTTCTTTTTGATTTATATTAATGATCTTCCCAAAGCAATAAATAAAGAATTAATTTTGTCTGCTAATGATACAACCGCTATAGTAAAAAATAACTCCAGTACAGAATTATTTACATCTCTTTCTGATGTGACAAAGAGTATGGAAAATTGGTTTAATGAAAACGGTCTAAAACTGAATCTTGACAAAACTCAAGTCATGAAATTTTCGAGCAGAAACACAGATGTAGAAAGAAATTCTCCAAATTTAGTATACCCACACAAATTTATGTGAGTTCAGTTTAATGCAAATTTCAGCTGGAATGAATATTTGGACTACATACAAACAAAGATTAGATCAATATCTTTTGTATTTTTGTAAGAGATTGTGTTCCTTTTGAAACTATTAAAGTAGTGTACTATGCGTATGTAGAGTCAATTCTAAGATACATCATTGTTTTGTGGGGTCTAGCATCAAACATTAGTACAGTTTACAGATGGCAAAAAATGGTTATACTGATCATGACTAATTCCCACCCACAAAGCTCTTGTAAAGCACATTTTAAAAATTAAAAAATTCTAACACTGACAGGAGTATACATTTATGAAACTTTAAGTTATGTACATTCTATAAAGAATGACTTGCTGGACTTATTCAGATTTCAACACAATTATAGTACACGGAATGGATATAGTTCTAGATTATCTAACCATCGTTTAACATTATATGAAAAAAGCCCTTTATATGCCTTATTGAAATTATACAATGCATTACCTAGTTCTTATAAGTCCATGGACGTAAAACTGTTTGTGGAAAAACTAAAGAGTGAACTCTTAACAGAGCTTTCTATTCATTAAAGGAATATTTTTACAGTCCCTTATTTGTGTGACCAACTTAGTTGTAATTGATTTTCCACTTCTTTTTATGATAATTATTCATTTTTACTTTATTTTAACTTTTTGGTTCTTTGTATTGTATAGATGACAGCGCACCTGTTTTATATGTATATAAACATGGAAAAAATGTATTGTGCAAATAAAGAATGTCTATGTCCTTAAAAGCAATCACAGCTCTATTGGTTTTTAGCTTAAATATTTTGCATAGCCATTCCACTTGAGTTTGGGCAAACCCTGCAGGAATCTCAGTTGGCCAGTGCTCGGGTTCCAATGCTTTAAAATCATCTAAAAGTTCTTTATACTTGACTTTTACTTCTCCCAAGCTAGTTGCAAACATTCTGTGTTTTAAGTTATTGATTACACGAGAAATCCATTGCTGACCATTGAATGATACGATTTTGGGATTGTCATTTGAACTTAAGCAAAACTACCTCCTTCCATGGCAACTCTTGCTTATAATACTCTTGTCCCTGGCTTTTCTTTTAAAAATTCTAGATATCTGACTGATCTAGGCCTATATATCGGTTTATCTGCAAGTACAACAAAAGTGCTTCTATTTTCAAGACTTTCGGACAACAAAGCCAATTCAGCGGTAAGGACACAAAATAAGGAGCTCCAACTAACACACTTCTACAAGTTCAAACTTCAAGCTCCTACATCAACATCAAACATCAAATGAACTATATTTTGTTCAATAATTTCATGGTCCCCACAACAAGTTACAGACCCTCTTGCTGGCTCATACTCTGTATGATTATCTTTCTACTCACTCCTTCCCCACTCATAAAAGCAAACCTTCCTTGTAACCAACACTCTCCAAAGTCAATATTATAATGATGAGTAAAGGTATTTTTCTTATTCAATTACTTTAGAATTAAAGTCTTGCACATTCACATTTCTATTCCCCTTACTCTGTGGGAAAATCAAGAGTTTTTATGTTATAATTAACAAAATTACCTATTTTATAAAAGTCTAAAAACAAAACTAATTAATTTTAAGATTTTTATAGTAAGCTAAGAACAGTGTTGTAGTGGTGCCGGAGTGGTGGTCCAGCACAGTTTATTGGAGGCACTCCACCTATAGAAATAATGCAACATGATGTTACAGAATTTTTCAGAAGAATTTCAAATGTTCCATTATAAAGTCGTGATGGGGATAAGTTCCACCTCTGAAGGGTATATAAAGGTTATAATGAGACACATACGTCATATACTTTTAGAAATCGATTAGAGTGAATCAAGGAAAAAAAATTATAAAAAATTCAAGGCATTTCAGTGAACATTTTTAAATGACATATAATGAATGAAAGTGAATCTCTTAAGGTAATTAACAGTTTATTACGTGTAATTTTTCTACAGTAGATGTCACAGGCAATTTAAAATTGTTGAGCGATATTAATATCCTCAAACCCTTTAATCATTTCAATTTAGATTTTTACTAAGAAATTGTTCATTAAAAAATGGTATTTTACTTCTTGCAAGTTTTAATGAATACATATATGTACTATGAACTTGATTTTTTAAGCTTATCTTATTTAAATACTGGATTGTTGTTTCGGCTTTTTATAAATTTGTCCAACAATGCAGATTTTTCAACTCCCTGATTTAAATTCTATTTATTTTCATAAAGAGACACATTAGTCCAGTCAAATTAGACCCTTTTTATGCGTTATATGGTTTAAAATATCCAAAGTTTTGGAACTTTGTTGTATTGTTTGGGAAGGTCTAATATTGAACTTGTCAAAAGTTCTGTTCGATATGTGGTGAGCAATGGAGAGGGGGACAAAATGTGTGACTTTTTGGTTTATAGTAAATATCTCGGAAAATATCGGTTCTACCAATAAAGTACTCATTATAAAAAAATTGGGTGTGCTTAAGACCACACGTTGGAAGTGATAACTTCTATGACCGATTTATATTTTTATCCGTATTAATATTAGAGGAGAATAAGGGTAAAAAAATTACACAAGTCAATATATTGTCAAACAATATTATATTATCATATTTTAAAATTGCATAATTAATTATTCAAATAACAAATTATTCTTAACTCTTAAAAATTGTAATAATATAAGTAAGTATATTTTCAGTTATCAGTAAATCTGCAGAACATTTTATTTAATATATTTTCTCACATTATACATTACACATTTTTATTCCATTTTAAGCGTGTATGTAATCTAATTATATCAAATTATAAATAATCATTATGAAAATTGACTATATTCCATTTGTTTTATTCAAAATATTTTAGCTTGACTAAAATATTTAGTCAAGCTAGCTAAAGACTACTATTTTAGTCAAAGTCTTTAGCTTTGACTAAAAAAATTTAATATGGTTTTAAATTTCCTAAAGTTTATAAAAAATTGTAGAAACTTTCAAAGCTTTACAAATTGTTAATTATTTAAGTTGTTAATTATTATAAAAAGTGTTAATTTTTCAAAAAAATAATATGATTTCCTTTCTGTCTATCAGATTTAAAAATGCGTAATCGAAGGATACACATTTTCCATTTAAAACGTTATGGAAATATCCTCAAATTATAATAAATGTAATTGTAACTGTCAATGTATTTACCGACTTTCTGTATTTACGAATCCAACAACAAAAATTCAACACTCTTAACTGCATCATGAGTCACTTTCTATGTATATAGTAAATCACTTGAAAAGAGGTGACAAAATATTTATAACAGAAATTTTAGTACTATTAAAAAATAAGACAATGATTTTAAGTTATATTTTGGACTTACTCAAATTAACTATTAATTTATTTAAATGATACTAAAAGTATTCAAACGGCCAAATAACAACCGTTAAAACACTCACCGATGTACAATATAATCAAAGTTATGATGAGTAAACAGCCTATGGGCTAGTAGTTCTGAGTAATCGCAAGTGACAGCACACATCAACGTTCCTTGATGACCGCACCAACACAATATCGAATATTTAAAGCAGAAGACCGTTAGAACACTCGACGATTCACACACATTAAGCTGATAAGAACAGATACTACACTTTGATCTTAACCAAGAGGTCAAGAAGTGATACTATTAGAAGGCACTTTGAGTCGCGGTAAGAAAGAGCACGGTTACCGGGCAAATTGCCTTCAGGATTATGTTTGAAACGTTACTAGGTGCATTTTAACATGGAAGCATGCGCTTACTTGTCTATATATACTATGTATCGCCTATTCCCTCTCCACGCTCTGACTTGTGTCTACGTAAAAATTTTGTGACGCGAGATTTCAGAAACATAGTCAAGCGAAAGTGCCCAATGGACCAATAGAAGTTATCACTTCAAAAATAAAGACAATTAAATTATCTACAAAAATTATTCATATAATTTTTTTAGTAGAGCCCGTCGTTTACGAGATATTCACAGGTACTGGTATTAAATGCACTATAGTCTGCAACTCGTGTCACAGTGCCAGTTTAAATAGTCCAGCTTAAATAGTTTAAAGAGGACATTCTAGAGGAGGGTGACAGCTTCTAATTAGATACGGTACTTAAGTAGAAACTGTATGAGCATGTATTTGTCATGAGCTTTTACATATTTTGTCTGTATTTTTATTCCAACAAGCATAATTTTATTGTTCAATCTATCATGAAATCCAATATAATATTGATTTATCCAAATTTGTTAATACTAGCTGACCCGTGCGAAGCATTCACATTCTAACTTACTTAAATCCCACGTAATTAAAGTACACACCGTATATTTAGTATCGTCAATTAATTAAAAATAGCAATGTAGTGGCGTAACGGCAGCTCTCCAGCTGGGTATTGTTACCATCAGTGTTGCCAACTCCAGGAAAATATCCCTACAACTTACTTGATCTTACATCACTGTTACTTTCAGATTCTTTATTTCTTTTTTTTTTGTATTTTTTCATATAATTGCATTTTGTATATTTTTCCGGTGTAGCGGTTAAGGAAAGCTTTAAAATGATGCCTCATTCATGTAATTTGATGATGTATTAAGGAAGTTATGACGTACCGACAAAAAAATGGCCTAGAGAAATAATATATGTGATATACATAAATAAATATTTAGATTTAATGTTACATTGTATATATCACTATTTACAATAACTTATAATACAAATATATCTAAAGTAAATAAATTAAAATAATCATATAATCACTATATACAATTAATTATTATAAAAAATGTATATCTAATGTAAATAAACTAATATAATCAATCCAGTTACAGTTGTTTGAGGAGCTTATCTAACATCCATTAAACTTTTCAATGTTTGAATGTGAATATCTCGTA
Source organism: Philaenus spumarius (assembly GCA_018207615.1). Lineage (NCBI taxonomy): Eukaryota > Metazoa > Arthropoda > Insecta > Hemiptera > Aphrophoridae > Philaenus > Philaenus spumarius. The sequence continues at coordinate 11,431 of JAGFPH010020129.1, forward strand.
AACTACTGGCTGTACTGAAAACATGATAAAAATCATTCTTTTAGATAATTTAATTGTCTTTATATTTAATAACGAATATTTTTTTATAGAACCCATATTTTCCGAGATATTTACAAAAAAACCCAAAAAGTCACATATTTTGTCCCCCCTCCCCCCCCCCGCTCAACTCCTATCGATCAGGACTTTTGATATGTTCATTATTATACCTTTCTACACAATACTACAAAATTTCAAAAACTTTGGGATTTCAAACCATATAATTTCCTAATTTGACTAGACTACAAACAACAGATTTAAATTATATTCCTTTTGAAAAGCCGAAATTAACATATTATAAACATATTAACATATTAGGTTTATCCTTATTAATATTAATAGAAAATCAGTGCCCATAAGGTGTTCAGCCAAATTTCAAGTAATTCATAATAATCAGCCAAAACACCTGTTAACATAGCGGAGTGACCATAACATGTCTGCGCCTCATCCACAATTTGGTTCTGGCAGCTCTTATGTTGCTTCTAATCAACTGTGATATATTAAGTAGGCTACAGTTTGAGAAGAAGGAAAACTAAAATTACCTTATAAGTCTATTTTAGAGAATATCCTGAATGCTCCAATAATTCAGAATCCAGATAATCTCTGAAGGTTAACAAAACTTGTAACTTCATAAGTGTTTTTAAATTGTTTGCCACATATTTTTTTTAAATTTTACAAGCTCACTATATGAGATCCATGGCATGAAGCCAGTGGGAATACCTCCATCTAAACTACAATACTCTTTGCATTTGACGTCTTCTTCGATTCCGAAAGCTGGCTGAAAATTATTGTCTGAGACATTATCGACTGTATTTTCTTTTTGATCTGGCTATACAGAATGTTGATTTACCATGTTTACATCTGACTTAAATCTGCAAGAGAAATAATTAGTTTTTTTCCCACTTTCTATTTCAATCTACGCTAACATTTTATACTAAGTTAAAAAAGGATAAGTTTTCTCCTCTAGCCCAAAGGTTGATCACACAAGCTGAAGAGGTAGCAAAGAATAGCAATGCTTAGTTTCTGTTGGACTATCTGTACTATGTTGCCATGGAACTTATTTGATTCTAACTATTACACTATTACAAATTAAAATAAATTATTATTTTTAATTTGTAATAAATTACCTGCTTACGCGCTTCCTCAGCAAGGGTTAAATTAATTAAATTACAAGTGAAAAAACATGGTCCAAGACCGGGATTTGAACCCAGGAACTTTTCCTTTCTGTGGTAACACTCTACCAACAGAACTGAGCTATCCTGATCCTCCAGATATTGGTTGATGTTATCTCACTTGTACGGTTCTACTGCATTTATGAATTAATAAACTGAATACTTCGCACTGCGACATTGAAAACACTCTGTATATGACAGATTTATATAACAGTGTTTTGGAGTGTTTTACTTTCCAATTTAAATATCCGCATTGGTGTACTTGCACAGCAAACGGTGTACGAATATAAATACAACACACACAATATTGTAAGTAAAACAGATATATGATGGTTTTTCTACACAGTAGGCCTAATATAGTAATTTTATTATTTCTTTGTGTTACATTGGCAATAAGTTTGTTATGGCAACAATGCGAGCGAAGCGAAGCAGTCCATAACCCGAGACCGCAAGGTAAAAGTGCAAACTCGCATAGCGAACAAAGGAGCGTGTGAGTAGTCGAAGCTGGTGGCTTCAGATCAAATAAATTCTTCTAATATATTTCGTACATGACAGCTACTCAACGCCTTTGTGAGTAGATCAATTTCCCAAATATTTGGTTGAAACCCTAAAAAAACATATAAACTTAATTTTGGAAATTTGCTCAACTCACGTCAGCAGTTCACCTGCGAGGTTGATTTATTTTTAAATGAGAACTTATTTTATAGCTTATGTTTGTTATATTTTGGATTTATCAAGAATTTTTTTAAATTTCTCCAAAAGCTCTACTTTTGGAACATTTATTTACAAAAAATAATTTTCCCGTTTGGAACTTGAAAATAAAATGGAGAAACATTTTCAAAAATATTTTGTCTTACTTAGCAATATTCTCTTTACTTTTTCTTATGCATGAACTTTTCTCACTAGGTAAGACCAGAACTATTTCGGTGATCTATGGAGACAGAGAAGACAGGGCAGGGAATAACACACCAAGAGTGTCTCAACAATCCCTAGTGTCCTTCGTAGGACAGAAACGCGGGCTACAGGGTCTCCAAAGACAAACATTAGTGTCAGTCTTAGGACAAACTTCCAAGCAGAAATCTTAAAAATCACTGCCGTGCCGAATTTTCAAAAAATTGCAGAAGCAAAGAAATCTTCATTCTTTTTGATAGTCAAGATGTCCTTAAAGCAGTCAACTTAGCATAAATTTCATCTAAATTTGTAAGGGAATGATCCTCATCATTATTCAAAGTCTTCACTAGAAACTTAGTGGAATTTATGATCAAACAGAGGAGTATATTTTCCAAAGTATCTCCAACTTAAAATAAAGTTCAAATATTAATCTGAACTTAAACTACAATTAAACGTGCAAAACTATATAGAACAGAAGTATATGACTTTATCTTCTGTATATTTCTTTTTGTTTTAATGCAATTTCCCATTTTGATTTTTGTTCAATGCTTGTGGAATAAGAAACACAAATGAAAATCTCTCTTGATCAGACAGAAACTTTAATTTGATTTAAGATAATATTTAATTAACTTACCTCTACACCCCCATCCCATCCCTCTAGCATGTGACATCAAGCAGATGTTTAGAGTTAACCTCTTGCCTCTATCAGCTTGTAAGTATTAACATTATTTTTGTTGCTTGTATTACTCACAGATGATTCATAAGAATGGGAATTATGTATACACTATACACTTTTTGAAATTTCCAGTAGTTGCTCTATTGACAAGAGATTACTAAAGAAAAGGGTTGAAAATAAAAAGGCAACAAATTTGTGCAATTGTATACCAATAATTTTATTATTTTCAGTACAACTCTTGGACATAAATATAATGATACAGTAATATTAAAATATATTATAAACAATATAACTATATTTAAAATGTGT
>JAGFPH010020131.1:0-14512 GCA_018207615.1 Philaenus spumarius
CTGGGTTCAAATCCCGGTCTTGGTCCATGTTTTTTCATTTGTAATTTAATTAATTTAACCCTTGCTGAGGAAGCGTGTAAGCAGTTAATTTATTACAAATTAAAAGTAATAATTAATTGTTGTCTAGTGGAACAATAAGGTGTCACAAAATCAACTTCAAATCCTACAAGTTGTAAAATCTAACATAGTGACTCGTTATTAAGTCCTACATGGTGAAGCCATTTATGTTTTACACATTTAATAAAATAAGCTAACACTAAAACATAAACACTGTTTTGAAACTCACGCTTTGAAAAGAAAGACAGGTGTCTGATGAAATATACAATGCCTATAGTTAATTGTCATATTTATCCACCTAAATTAAACAAACACATCGCAAATACAGTATTCTGGAATTATATTTAATTGAGCTAAAAGTAAACAAGTTAGTTTGTTTTTATTTCTGCCAGTCACACCTGTTAACCAAACTTTTCAACCAATGTTGTTCGAATTGTGAATCGTAGCTGAAAACATTGCATATTATTTTGCTTACTCAGGTGAATATTTTAATGAAAAATGTGTTGTTAGAGTAAATAGCTGACAACTGAACTCAACCATGCGAATGATTTGTTTGCACAAATATAATGTCACGGCACTGCGGAGGAGGAAATTGAGTAGTTGTTTCAGTGCTGCCAACATAATCGCTATACACTCTGTCACATTACATAACTGTATTTTTTAAATAAAGTTTTCTCATTAATAAAATTGTACTGATTGCAGGTTATATTTATGTATTGAAATATAAAGTACTTATCTATTTGTTACTTTAAAAATCTATACTTCGTATTTATTATCAATTTGAAGCTACAAGTTTTATACGACTTAATCAAAGAACATTTAAATTTTCTCCGCCAACATTATGCGCCCCATACGCACGCATCGTCTAATTGTAGGGTCATTTATTTTTGAAAAACCTAATAGAACAGTTATAGATTTAAAGAAAAAAGTTTATTATAACTTATTAAAATCCTAGGATGATTTTCATTTCATTCTTTTATCTGTAATGCCGCAATAGTTGCAAATCTTGCAAAAATATTATTAGAAATTATTTTATACAATTTCATTCCGTTCTTAACGAATTACCTATTCAGATTGGTTCACCTAAGAGGACATTTATTTTAATCTATGTGTGATATACTCATTATATTTTATCAGTTAAAGTGTCACCACCCGGGGAAGGGAACTACCCTTCAACACATATTCCCTACTGAAAATACCTGCCTCCAGGCATATCTTGTCAGATCAGGAAGGGCTGACTCCGTTAACTTTCCCACATGAAAAATATCCTCACCAACCATTCCATATTTCTCAAAGGATTAACAAAATTGCTGTTTCTTTTCCTGTTCACGTTGATCCATTGATGCCATTGCCGTCCAATATACCCACGTTTGTCTTTTCTAGATCTGTCAGTAACCATTCTTTATTTTCCGTCACATACCTTTCCCTTCATTACATCCGTTCAGAAATATTTTGATTGGATACGAACAACTAATGGTAAAGTTTTCACAAACAAGACTTTTAATTCATTAAGCTATATTTGTTTCGCCGTTATGCATCTTCTTGCTACTAATTTAATTAAAGCAATATCTATATTTTAAAACTAACATAAATCAATAAGAAAAAGTGTTAGTTAGGCCCCGTTTATGAACTGGCGGTTACCCGCCGCGGCCGACCACTTAACCCTGTTTGCAAGCGGTTGTCCACCGCTACAGACTAGTCCGCGAGAGAGTATGACGCCGCGGCCGACAACTTAATCCTGTTTGCAAGCGGTTGTCCACCGCTACAGACTAATCCGCTAGAGAGTATGACAGTGTGATGGAGAAAATACGCCGAGATCGAAGTAAACTCGATGTCTGCATTTACCGCAGCGATTTGAGTAACCGCTCCCGCTTCCATAAACATACTCTTTTAATTCAATGTACTTTTACATACAACTGCTCGTGCATAAACGGGGCCTGACAAGGGGAGTGACCTGTAAAGGCAACATAGGAAAAATGTGACCTAGATATACGAAGCAAGGGCTAGAGGGTGGTTAATCAAATTTTTTGGCAAGGGGGGGGGGGGTTAAGACATATTAGTTAATTTAAGTTATAACTTACTAAGACTATGCAATTTTGTTTGTGAAAACATTAGGCCTACCATTTTGTTATTTCTGTCATCAACTGTTTTTACTTTAAGTATTATTTTAATTGACCACAGCCCGCATTCTCTTTCTACTTATCTTGATATTTTCTTGGACCTATTTCTAGTTTTTGTTGTTTGCTCTAAAATTAGGATTGAATGTTGATAACAAAGGAAGCTCATGATTATTCTCGACTCAATTCAGCCAACCTTTCATTGCAATTGATTCCACAATTACTCGGGAGCTACAAGGAAGTGAGTGTGCACAAATGTGGGGACCGCATTTTATCAACAGATATTAGATTAAAATAGCTCAAAGATTAATAATCCGGATATTGCCGGTCTATTTTTTGGTCCATTTTTTTTTGTATTCCCTCTCCCTATAAAAGAAATCGATGAAGTGGCTATGAAGACATTTTAAATATAATTTATATATATTCTCGTTTGATGAAAGTGATGATAGGTTATTAAATAGACAAAAATTGTAATTTAGAAAAAACATGTAATATTAATAAAAAAATATACAAGAGGAAACAGCGGATTCAAACAGAAATTTATGGAAGCAAAGAAAATTAGTCATATTTAGACAACCATTATTTATACATTGACACAATGCACTTCAAGACGATTCTGACATTTTGCAATCTGAAAGGCATTGTTCGACAATTAGACGTACATATACCAATGATTCTGGCATCCGCGGCTTTGGCATTTGTCGTGGACGTAACCAAGATAACCAATATTTGCTAGTTCTTTCCAGTAATACATCGCCAAGATGAATACACCTGTATCAGCACTGAGGATAATAACATGAGCAGATTGAATTATTACTGCGTGAAATATGTGACCAAATAAATGCCAAACCGTAATGAACAAGCTGTCCTCCTAGGCGCTTCTTTGAACGCAACTGTTAACAACGAAGGTAACCTTGTACCCCTATGCCGTGTATGTTAAAATGCTGAACTTTAGGTACACTTTTAAAAAAAACTATTATTCACAGGACCCTGAAATTTTTTTCCAGTCTATTTAATACTGTTATCTATTATGTTAACCTATTTTAAATGTTATAACTCTAAAAACTTATTTTTATAAATAATTTTTGAAACAACTTAAAAAAATAAAAAAATGTTCATATTAAAGATTTTTTTTTTACTTCAGTTACCATGGTTACCTATTAAAAATAGGTTAACATTGTAGGTAATGCTACATAGTATGCCAGTAAAAAATTTCAAATTGATAGTACAAGAAGTAGTTAAGGAGAAAAGTGCACTTACGTGTGAAAAAAGTTAGTTTTTCGCTAGAGCCAAAAAACAGTCACCGACACATTTTAACACTAAAACACTAACACTAAAACTCTCCTGCACCATAAGAAATAAATTTTTTTTCTTTATCTTCCCTTTTTCTCTTGGTATTTCTCTTCTGCCTTCTTTTAATTTTATTTTGTGCTTTACTGACTTTTCTGGCTTCATAAACTCTCCTTAAGTCTATCTTTTTCAAACCTACAATACAATTTCTTCCAGCATCTTTACAAAGTTTTCTAGAACTTGTACTTTTCCTAGAGCTCCTTCATTGTAAGTTATGATGGCATCCCATACACCAACTTTAAGAGTGGGAAGGCTGACAAAATTGTTCTTTGATATTCTAGTCCAAATTACATTATTTAGTGCTTCGTTACAATTTTGGGTATGGCCATGAATACATTTATTCAAAAGGTTCCGATCAGTGAGGTCTTTGTAAATGGGCTTGATGAGTTCCATTACAACTTTTGGGATACTGTTTTTGTGTGTATATTTTTCACCACTGGTTACCGCTCTTTGATATCCACACCAAGAGTCTTTACCTTTGGGACATAAAGCATGCTGCGGTTCGTCGTCCGAAGACAATTTATGAAAATATGTTGCCCATGTTGCTCTTTTCATTTTGTCAGCATCATCAGTGTTCTCTCTGATGGCTTTTCCAAAATAAACTTGTAAGCTGTCAATAATAGCATCAGTCAGTCTTCCTTTCCCACTCAAAGGTTTTCCATCAGACAGTTTCTTACCTCGCCACTTAGTTTTAAGTCTCCGTAACCTGGATCCCATCCGCTTTTGGACATGACCAACACATTCCAACTTGGTTACATCAACATCATCATATGGTTTTGCATCTACAACTGCTTGAAAAGCATTGCTGTCGCCGTCTCCAAGGTATTTCACATATCGCACCCCTCTACTGTTGGATCGTGCATACACTTCTCTTGCTGCCGTCACCTCCATCCCGCCACTTGATCCCTCATAATTACTACTACACGATTGTTGATGTTTATTTCCACTTTTTACCTTGCAAGTACAGTATTTTGACAAACAAACAGCATCCAGTACTTTGCCAGTGTCCATGCTAGTAACTGTGAAAACTCCATTGAGAGACTGGTGGCCCCTCTTCTGCCACGTTCCGTCAAAACACGCTGCAATGTCTTTGTCACCATCATTTTCTATTACTGCAGCACGAGCAGCACTCACCATTGTGTTTTCAGCAACTTCCTCAGTTGCCTTACTAATAACACTAGTATAGTTCTGGAATCTAGTTGGTGGTTGGGGCAGATCCATAACAGCACACAACACATCCGCTGCTGCTTTGCCTTTTCCAATTGAGCGATGGCCATAAACACATCGCATATTTATGTCATAAATATTCCTCTGTGTCCTTTTGCTAGTATAAAATGATTTCTCAAAACCACAACTTTTACAATATAAAACTAACTTCACAGCAAGGCCTTGTCTTTCACATGGTTTCTCAAATACTTCAATGCTCTGAAGCGCATCACATTCTATGCACTTTACTGACGACAAAAGGGTTTCGTTCAATAATTCTAAGTCTATGATAAAATTACCAAAGGTATTATGTAAGTAGTCACTCTTCATTCCACACATACTAACATATTTAAGTTTTATTTCTGATGCAGAAGTATTATTAATTTCATCATTCACAACACTGTCCTCATCTGGAGTGGTAGGCCTATTTTCAAATAGCCTAGGAATAGGTTCATCAATGTTAGAAATTCCACTATTGTTATGTACAAAACTGCTGACACATGATGCATTAGGACTATAAGAATGTTTACTTCTACAAAACTGGTTTCCTTTGAAATTGTTTTTACCAAACTTTTTAATTCTGCCCATTTTACAACTGAAACTTTACTTTGTAGTTACTAAAACAAACAAAATGTAAACTAACCTATAATAACAAGGGAATCTGACAGCAGAATGAACACAACATATGTTTCAGAGTTACCAACACAACAAACACATATAATATTGAAAATAAATGAACAAATACATATATCTGTGGTTCTGTGCTCAAAAAGGACAGGTTCCTTTTCTGTGATCAGAGATAGCAAATTACAGTGCTCACAGACAGATAAAATAAATATTTACTAATATTAATTTTAACAAAATATCAATGTGTCATATATCTAGTTAGCCCTTGATACTGCCTGAATGAACAGTGCTTCATTTTTGACTTATCTGATGCAATTACCTTAACTGGCACATTTCACATTATGGCACATGTTTTTTGCTTTTCCTCAAAGTCACTCGGGGTAAAGTTCTGGAAACCTAAACCGCCTTGTAATTTCAGGGTTAATAATAAATCACCCCCAAACCTAAGTCCCTTCGTAAAAATCTCACGCCTCCACCAACGTTTTTCTCTCTCCTGTTTTCATCACTAATAATAATAATAATAATAATAACGGCACAAGCAGCTACCTCAGCCATGTCTACCAACAAACTGGCCAGAGACAGACATTTGAGTGTGGACACGAGACAAAGTGGCTATACCGTTTATAGACTTTGTCTTCTCATGTGGACAAGGCCTAAGGCATAATTGTCACCAAACCTGTGATTTTCAATAATTATTTTAACATTTTCAATCAGTGCTATGGGCTTTTTTGATTCATAAATCAATTAAGATTTCATCAGAATCGGATAAATAAGTAGTGTAGAGTTAAATTTTAACAACGAAATTTTCACTTTATAATTCAATTTAGTTAAATAGTCTGACAAATAGAAGAGTATCATATTTTACCGTTTAATAGTAGGGTAGTAAAAATTGCTGTCTATTATTTTTCTATTTTTTTAAATGTCGATTCTAACTGGGAACACATTTAGTTTCGGAAGTAGATTGTCTTACAAACACACGAACAATTAGACCTTAACGAGTCCTTCTACACACAATCTCATTCAAGGTATTTGTAGCCAATGATATAACGCGACTTGAGGTCATGTAATCTGTCAGGATTTATGAATAAATTATTCCAAACACAGTCATGCTTGTAATAGACATGATTTGTGTTTGGAAGTTTTACATGCGAACGAAGTTTGCATTTTACTATGATTTTGGTTTTCTGCCTTTGCATGCAAATTGAAGTGTCATTGTGAGTTTCCATGGTGTAAACATTGTTTCATGCAGTGACTGACTCAACACAATAGTTCAAATTTAAATACGAGAAAAATATTAGTACAAAACTGTACTTTTTACTAGAAATGTTCCACAAATTTTCATTAAATAGTATATACACATATATGAACTATGTTTATTGATCCTTCACAATAGGTACAAATAATCTTATCTTCTAAAGCGAGAGATAATTGTTTGTCTGCTAAATGGATCTGGAATCTCCGTCTAAGGATTTTTCATTTTTTGATTTTATATGGGGCTTTTGGCAACGAGAAATCGATTGGAAATGGTCACCAGTCTGGGAAAATTCGTTTTCTACGTCTTTTTATTAAATTAAAAAGTGAAATTTGTCCATTTTAAACAATACAAAGCACAGCTGATGCAAATGTTTTCAATGCCATTACAATAATCATCTGCTTTCTTTTAAACTGTATATTTTATTAGAGGTAAGCCTAATGTTGTATCTATTTATAGTTACCATGGCAACGAATACATAATAAACATACCCTTTATTTAGTTGTTTAATGTTATAGGCCTAACCTAAACGATGTTCACGGAAATTTGCAATAATAGTTATTGACGTGAGCGAACTAGGCCCTAGGCCTAAATCGATATTGAAATATTAAACTTTATTTTAGGCCTGACTTATTTCTGAGGCATAGCGTTGAGTTTATGGTTAATCCTTTAAACTGTATTTTTATTACAGGTAATCCTAATGTTGTATATACCCTTTATTTAGTTGTTTAATGTTATAGGCCTAACCTCAAAACTCAATAATCCAATATTTATTATTGAAATCATAGCCCTGCTTATAATCGAGCTTTAGCTCGGTCTCCTGGTACTGTTATAAATATTAAATAATTACCAACAATAATTAAATTCACATTATAGACATGCGCATATATATACAAAGTGTTTAAGAAATCTTTTCAAAACTTCAGGATGTAGATTCTTGGGTTGTTTCTAAGTAAATGAGATGAATTGATTCGACTAAAAAAGGTATTTATTTATTCTCCAAGCTAAATTAGCGTTTTTGGCTAATACCCTGACTTCAGCATGTTCTTTATGTGCAAGCTACAAGCACGTGCACTGTCAATGTGAATCCAACTGTGATTAATGTTACTAATATATTTATTTAGTACTTGGTAAAAAGGTCTCTCGAAATAGGCTGTTTCAGATTAATTAGTAATAAAAGTGTTAGGGCAAAATTAATCTTCAGAAATAGGCATCAATAAAGTTGTAACCTAAAAACAAAAACCTCCAATAAGTGCCTATGTAAATGTAACCATGAAATAAAAATCGAGCCTACATTTCATAACTTCTTCATTAAAATGACAAAATTTTCTTTCTTATAAAACAAGCCGCACGAATATCGGCTATGTAGATCTCCAGAAATAAGTACCGACATTTTTGTGTGGCAATTACTTTATTACTTTTAGCAATTACTTTTTGTGAGTATATTAAACAAGGCAATTTTGACTTACGCAGTGTGCCTCCCTCTTGAGATTACGGACATTTTTATGAGATGTAGTAATTCATATTACTTCAAGAATTTACCTGCTTGAGAGTGTTATGATTTTCAAATAAATAAATGCATCCCTATATGACTTTCCTTACTCCTCGGCGCTACAGATCTGTGACCATCGGCCTCATGAACAATGTTCCTCCACATTATTCTGCTCCTTTCTTCACCAGTTGTGAACTCCCAGCTTCGTCACGACCTTCCCAACTTCAACCATGAATCTGTTACTAGGTCTTCACTTTTTCGTCTTACTGCCGAAGTTCATGTCCAACATTCCTTTGCAAACCATCAGCTTACATACGTGCTACATGGTCTGCACATCCGGTTTAGCTTAATCTTATGAAACTTATTATATTTTTGTTCGCCAAAAAATTTTCCCAGCAATACTTTTTATCTTCCATTAGCTACATTGATTCTACAAAAATTCTGCTAACGACCTTCCTCTCAACTTGTAACTTTCATCGTGAGACAAAGACTAGGTTTCCGCACCACAAGTAACTATTCGTTTTATAAGCGTGTTATTAAAACTTTTCAAGAATCTCTAACTGCTGCCTAAGACATTTTTAAATACTTTGTCCTACTTTAATTCAATACGACAATATTTTTAATTATTATTTCAGCTGCTTCCCTTAGCAAAACTTCCCCTCTGTTTTGTAACACAATAATTGTTTGAAAGTAAATAACATAACTGCACTGTATGTTTAAGACTGCCATCTTTACACCCTGACACAGAAGTCAAGGGAAATCGTGAATAAGTAAAGTAGACAACCAGGTAACAAGAATATTAGACTTCAGGGAGTTGAAACGACTGTCCCATTATCTATTATTAGGTCACAAGTTGTTTGAAGTGCAACTACTTAGGTCATAAACTTACACACAGGTGTTGTAAAATGTAGAACTTTCGTGTAATAAACCGGAGTTAAAGTGACTGTACCTTTATTTCTTTACTACAACATCCGATTTAATACTCATTAACTACTTTTAGCTTAAGTAAGTAAAGATAATCAGCTAATAGTAACAATTCTTATGTCTCGTAGTTAATAAGTTTTCTCTTTAAATACAGATTGTCCCATAAGTAAAGTGCAAAACTTCGAAGAATGGTTATATGGGTCAAAATAAGAAAATAAGATCATATAAACACAGACCCGAAAACGCTTCGATTTCTAGAAATTTGTTTTTGTGTAAAATAATTCTTATCTAGAGAACGGTTTGATTGATTGAGTTCAAACTTGGAATGAAGTTTAACCCAACAAGGATATATCTCAAGAAAAATAAACGATTAAATAAAATCACGAATTTTAAAATGGCGGCTGTTTGAAAATGTCAAACCGAAATGAATTAACAACCGTACATTTTAACAAAAAATGTCAAGACACCTTTTTGTAGCACTTTTGACTCCCTATCGGATGGTGTAGCTGTCAAAACAATCGGATGAAGGATAAGAGTTGAGTTATGTGAAATAATTGGTTTATTCAACCCGGCATCCTATACCAACACAGTAAACACTGCAATATTGTATGTACATTTGCTGTCATTATCTTTAACTTAGATATTATCCTTCATCCGATTGTCTTGGCAGATACACCATCCGAAAAAAAATTAAAAGGGCTACAAAAAAGGTATCTTAACATTTTTTGTTAAAATGTTGGGTTGTGAGTAATTTAGGTTTGAAATTTTCAAACGGCCGCCATTTTGAAACGCATGATTGGATAGAATCGCTTATTGAAGTGAAAACTTCTTTAGGCACGTTGTGCACCCCGTAAGAAAGCATTTTTGCGGGTGAGGAAAAAAGTATGAAATCGCGACACCGCCACCGCCACCGAGAGTATATTATGTATTAAATATTATATTTATTGGTTATTTTTAACTACAAATTGTATTGAAACAATTTAAACAAGATTATGCCTACTTAAGTTTTAAGTGCATTGTTTTTCAATGCAAACAATTAATAATCTACGTTATTTATAATTTAATACACAAATCACTACAAATATTATTCCAGAAACATAATATAATAATTAATTTTTTTTCAAAAGTTGCTAACCTAAATAAATGAAATAGCCTGTCAAGTAGTCAAGTGTACTAGAAAATATAATCAGCTGTTTAGTGTAGGTAAAAAATGTGCTACAGCTGTTCCAACAAACCTGTAGAGCAACCATCTGGTACTTTTGGCAATATAATTTTCAGTTTGTTTTTCGGAAAGGAACAATTGATAATCATTTTGCTCTCTTTTAAATAAGACCTCGTAAAAAAATTTCTCAGCAATGCCAAAATTGAGCGATCAAAGCTAAAGGAGTTTTCACTTCTACCGGCAGTCCCCCGACTGCATGTTTTATTTTTTTCTTAAGATATATCATTGTTAGGTTAAACTTCATGTCAAGTTTGACTCTATCAGTCAAACCGTTCTCTAGATAAGAATTATTTTTTACGAAATACAAAATGTCTAGAAAAAGAAGCGTTTTCGGGTCTGTGTTTATATGAACTTATTTTCTTATTTTGATCCATTGAACCATTCCCCGAATTTTGGCACTTACAGGACACCCTGTATAAGCACTATATAGTCACTCACCGACATATTAAAATATCTGGCCTAAACAAAAAATCCTTGGAACAATGAATTTAACAAATAATTAACATCTTCCAAATTTAAAAATGTTTCACTTTCACCCATATTTTTTAAACTCAAAATTGCTATTTTTAAATTGAATGTAATAGTAAGTACTTGGTATAGTTTTTTTAGGATTAGCGAGTATGGCTTTTAGTCTTATATTTTTTTTCCGATGCACCGTGTACTGCGACAGAAAATAACCATTCTCCAAGGACGAAAACCGAGTCAGGGGGATAGGAACTTGCTCTACTTCTTTATGCTTGATTCTTTAGCGAATTTTCCAACTGCGAGCGAAGCGTCCAGGGGCAGAGTATTTATAAAGGGGGTGTTGGGTTTCTTGTTTTAGGTTACAACCCTACTGATACCTATTTCTGGAGATTTCCCAGACCAATTTTCGTGCTTTATATTTCAAATGAAATAAATGTGTCATTATTATCAAATAATTAGGAAATACCATTTTTTCTTTCATCGTTACATATTTATAAGTTCACTTATTGGGTTTTAGGTTACTCATCCAAGAGATTTAGGTTACAACCCTATTCATACCTATTACTAGAGATCTACACAGGTCCGATTTTCATGCGGTTTGTTTTAAACGAAATAAAATGTTGTCATTTTAATCAAAAATTATGAAATGTAATTTTTATTCCATCGTTATATTTATAAGGGCAGTTTTTATTTTTTTATAAGTTACAACCTTATTTATACTTATTACTGGAGATCTACCGAGCCGATATTCGTGCGGCTTGTTTTAGACGAAAGAAAATTTTGCCATTTTAATGAAGAAGTTATGAAATGTAGGCTCGATTTTTATTTCATGGTTACATTTACATGGGCACTTATTGGAGGTTTTTGTGTTTAGGTTACAACTTTATTGATGCCTATTTCTGAAGATTCATTTTGCCCTAAGACTTTTATTACTAACTCATTTGAAACAGCCTACCTCGAGAGACCTTTTACCTAGTAGTAAATATATTAGTAACATTAATCATAGTTGGATTCACATTTAAAGTGCAAGTGCTATGTGGCTTGCACATAAAGAACATGCTGAAGTCAGGGTATTAGTCAAAAACGCTAATTTATTTTTGAGAATAAATAAATACCAATTTTGTAGTCGAATCAATTCATCTTATTTGCGTAGAAACAATCCAAGGATCTACATTCTGAAGTTTTGAAATTACTTCTTAAATACTCTGTAGGCGTATATATGGGCTCATGTCTATAATGTGAATTTAACTATTGTTGGTAATTATTTAATATTTATAACATTATTTGTACCTACAGCGAAGGATCAATAAACATAGTTCATATATATATATATACCATTTACAGTTAAGAAAAAGAAATATAAATGATAGCCTTGTGCCTAGAAAGGAGTATTCAAAATTTGTTGTACAAAAAATATACATGATAGCCTTGAGCCAAGAAAGGAGTTTTCAAAATCTGTTGTAAAATAAATATAAATAATAACCTTGATCCAAGAAAGGAGTATTCAAAATCTGATGTAAAAGAAATATACTTGATAGCTTTGAGTTAAAAAGCAAATTTAAAATCTGATCTCGAGACAATTTTATTCACCTTCGGGGGAATCTTAGAATATCTATTTACAAAATTCCAGAACATCTCCTTCCTATCATACCAATCAATCTCAAAACATTGTAATGGGTACTGCCTCAAATTACCCATCTAAAAACCTCGTAAGAAAATAAAAGTAGGCCAACGAGTTCCTTCGCTAAGCTTGATCGAGTTTATCCATTTCATTACAGTCAAACTGGATCAAAAAAGCTTAGGTGTTTACAATACTTTTTTCATGTTATTTTTGAGATTTTATCTTCGTGTAATTCGAACATTACTGTCTTACAGATAACCTGAATATTATTTCGTGTACTCGAAACTGGGGTAGCAATTTTATAAGTGAAAGCATCGTTCTAAATAGTGAAAAAGATTAGAATGAAAGAGTTCTGTCTTAAAAATACATAAAACAAAAGAATATTTACTTAAGATACTGTCGAAAATCAGCTGTTTACAAGGCATTCATATATTTGTATGTTTATTGCTATGGTAATAACACTAAAAAAATAGTATGCAATTTATAAAGAAATTTATTTTCCCAGAGGTAAGTGTTTTGTAAAAAGTTATAATTTTTGTGACTAATCCCATTGATACCTTTAACTATAAATATTCTATATTATGTTACAATTGTAGATACCTAGATTTAGTAATTAAAAGATAAAAGTAGTTATTAATTATTAAGTAATTAAACACAATATTGTATCATAAACGCATACACTCACGCACTTAAAAAAATAATATACTGGTCTATGTGTAGATATATGCCTACTCACCAGGTGTGGATGGAGATAAATTAATCGGTACTAGTAACAATATAGTGTATATTAAATATTGTTTACTATCATGCTCTGAGATTAATCAATATTTTATAACTTATTTAATAAAATTGGTACTTGAGCAAGTAAAAAGGTAATTTATTTTTGACTATGCTTGCAAGTTTTGTTAGGTTTGACACCATTTTCCGAATCTACATTCAATTTCCAACATTCAATTCCAATGACTTAAAACAATTTAGGTCTAGTAATGTTAAATATTAAAAGTTACTGAAATTTTAAATGTGTAATCATTGTACAAATTAAGAAGATAAACAATTTGAATCTATCTAACGGTATCGTTTAGGTGTCAAATATCATTACAAACTTCCCTGGTACATTATTAACTACACTTAAATTATATTAAGTTATTCTTGTTGGCTATTGTATGTGAATTCGGAAAATGATGTCAAACCTAACAAAACCTGCAAGCATATTCAAGAAATTACTGTTTTACGTGCACAAGTACCTATTTTTAAAACAAATATATTTATTAACCCTAGATCATCATAGTAAAACAATATTTAAAACGCACTATGTTGTTACACGTACCGAGTAGTATACCACCAAAATGTTTTTAACACATATCACCAGCCAACTTGTATATGTCATTGCGTTATGTATAAACGTACAAATTGGTAATCAACCGGAAGGAAAATGGATACAGTGAAAATATTTTATTTTTTCTGTTACCAAAGCAACAGAAAGATGACAGTGACTAAATTGCATGAGAAGTCACCAGACTTTTGCATGATAAAAGTCGCCAGAGTGCGAACAGCCCAAGGAAACATAACCAACAAATAATTAAATCATTTAACTAACAATAACATAGATCGCGTTTTGGCAAGCAAACGGCTGACCTTAGAACCGTCGACCGCAGCACAACCTGGGAGCAGTAATAAAGAAAGTTTAAATTAGATTTAGCCCAGGAGATTTTCCCAATACTTTTGAATTTCTACAAAAGAAACTTTAATTACAAGTTGCTTCCACAGACTTACACACACTCCACCCCACTTCACACGTCCTTTACGTGTCACGGATCTGACATTTAATTTGCTCTTTCTGAAAATTTCCTCTCTCTTTATAACTAAAGGATTAAAATATTTCAAATCCTGAAAATACACCAATTTAATAATATTAGTGAAAGGGAAACGCAGACCATTTATTTTAAGATGTACATATATTTATACCTCAACTAAGCCAGCATTATGAATACCTTTTCTTAATCTAACAAGAAACATTTTTACTGCCTTTAAATCTTCTTGTTTTGCGCTTCTTCTTTCGCCTAACTCTAGAAGAGAAAAACTGCGATTTATTTTGGACTTGGTTGAACGCATCAGTTTAAATATACTTATTGTGCACAAACTCTTGAAGCCAAACTTAAACCTGATGCGCTTAGTGTTG
>JAGFPH010020132.1:0-14509 GCA_018207615.1 Philaenus spumarius
TCAATTGGGGTTAATTAATTACGTTAATTAAAATAAATTCAAAGTCATTATAACAAAAGATTAAAGCCAAAGGGTGTCTAAAAAGCCCAAAATTAAGATAAAAAAAGTAGTTTCCAATGTGAAAATAGTCTTTATTAATAAATTTGAAGAATTAACTAAAATTGTGTTAGTTGAATACGTACAGACGATGACGTATGCTTTAGCGACAAAATCGAGCCAAAACCTTGCAGGAACGGACAGGAATAGACTTGTCCAGTCTTGTCTAAATTTGGTTGGAATGAGATAACATTGAAAGATAGCGGTTTGTAATATTATTAAAAAAAGTTGTTATTATTAGATTTATGTTGAAAGGAGAGTTAAATCATTAAGGAGTAATAAAAATAATTTTGTTATGATAATTTGTTAAAAAGTAATAGACAAAAATGTAAGCGTAAACAAATTGAATTGGCAGAATTTGAACAAAATCCAAAAACAAAGTAGCGTCATTTGTAGAGGTAAAAAGGGTTAAGAAAATAAAGTAATAAAAAATATAAAGTTATAAAGTTTAATAGCTAAAAAATAAAGTGTAAAGTCATTCTTGGGCATAAAAGGGCCAATAACTCATAAAGTTCAAATGTAATTAAATCATAAAGAATAGCATTTAATAGAGTCAATAATAGGGCATAATCAAGCCAAAGTTCAAAATAAATAAATAAGTAGTTTTGTAAAAATAAAATAAATTAATAAAAAACTTTATTAATTCAAAATAAATACAAGGGAGAACAATAAAAGGGAAATATTGATAAAATAGGGTATATATATGTGTAATAAATTGTAATGCCATGTGAGATATGAAAAGAGTTTTAAAGGGGGGGAATAAAATGTCGAAAACCAAACGAAGGCTATTAGAGAAACAAAAAGCTGAATAACTAGACAACCAAACAAGCTAATAAAAATCCAACACCAGATAAGCGCGTTTCAAGACCAACCGAAGAACATACAAGCAAGAAAAAATGGAAAATTTCAAATTTACGGGAAATAAATTTCAAAATTTAAACAAAACTAACGAAGTCCATAAATTAAGAATGAAGAGGAGTAGAAACGCCATTCGAATTCCAGAGAAACCAGAAAACGTCAACCAATCCATAGAAGTCAATAAAATCAAAATCCGACCACGCAAAAAGAAGTTATAGAGTTTGGATGAAATCAAAGCCAAAATTGCAAATCGACAGGCAAGGACATGAACTGAAGACCAAAGCACCGAGAAGGAAGTTACGTCATCGGAGGTACTACGTAAAACAAAACAGAGCTCATACTGTAATTCAATAAATGAAGATAATATTTAAATTAGGCCTAATCGACAGGAAATAAAGGCACTAAAATTCATCAAATAAATCAGGGAATATATTAAAACCAAAAAATATATTTCTAAAGCAAGAAATCAGAATTTCTTGTCACCTAGAAAAAGATGCTCGTTTGACAAGTAACAAGTCGAGGAAAGCAGCTTGCATCCCCTCTAACTTTAGTTTAGCACGAATCGCCAACGAGGAAACATCTGACCGAGCTCCGAGGGTACTTAGAGAAAGTCGAAGGGTGATCAGTTACGGTGTACGTTACATACTAGCTCCGGCCTAAAGCTAAGTCGGGTCGTGATAATTTCGGGAGAAGAATAGCCATATAAACGGCCTATCTTGTCAAAAGATACTTCAATAAACCAGGAGAGGACAACTCTAATTAAGTCCAGGAGAAGACAACTGTAAACCAAAGAAACCATTCTGGGGACCAAGGAGAACAACTTTAAATTGCTGGAAACCAACAGAAAGAATTACGCGTCAAACTTCTTGTGTTCTGTAAGTGGCAAACAATCATTGTTACTTATAATTTTAAATAAATCCCTTTTTTGCAAAATAATAAATAAATAAAATTAAATTAAATAAATAAATTCAAGTAGATTCTGGGGAAATTGAATAAAGTAAACTCGTTTAGTAAATTTCATTACTCACAATGTCAAATCGTCGTATGTAAATAATATAATCATTAATATACAAATTTTAATTAATAAATTGATTCATCACTTTGCTACTTTTCAATATACGTAACTATAAGTTAAATATTAATAAATTTCATTGTGTTTTTGAAAATAATAATTTGTTGTTTCAAAGTTAATGCATTTATGTTTAATCAATAAATCGTTTGTGTTTTCAATAGAAAATTTTGAATATATAATTTACGAATCCAATCAAAATAATCTTAAAACCATTCAGTGCTCTAGTGTAATTAAGTCAGCAGGTGAGTTATTCACGGATCACTACAAATTTAACTCCAAAAGGAACGATCCCGAAAAAAAGTCTAGAATTGAGCTAGTGTACTACACAGAAGACAAAAAAGGTCTAATTAATTTAAATTTAAAAAACTTAAGAATTGGAAACAAAAGGTTTTCTTTTTCTTGCCCTCGCCAAACCTCTCAAATTGTTCTAACGGGGTTGTACTAGGGAACAACATCAAATAAGGCCTGAAAACACTTGGGTGTTATTTGATGAGGGAAAGTTTTCAAGTTAACAACAAAAGGTTGTATTTATTAAATAAAGTAAAGCGGAGGGAGGTTTGCGCGTGGCAATGTGTTGGTTTATCATTCTAGACCTACCCTAAGAATTTTGTCCTACTAAATTTACAAATATTGAAATAAAAAAAGGGTTTTATCGAAATGAATTATAGCCTATGTTACTCAGGAATAGTGTAGCTTTTTATTAGTAATAATATTTTTTCAATCGGTTCAGTAGTGCCAGAGATTACCCGCTACATACAAACAAACAAACAAACAAAATAAACTTTACCTCTTTATAATATTAGTATAGACAAAATAATTGTAGGAGATTATTCTAGATATTTTGCATTTTATACTAACTAATAAGATCGTCTAATTTCACCAAAATCGATCAAAACGTAAAATGCCATAAAAGTACTTCGTTCAAATCCACGACGACGGGGAAATTACCGTGGAACTGCTTCTGTTACGAAGCCGGCGGGTGAGATGCAAAAATCATATGCCGCATGGTCAAGGTGCAAACTAACAAAACGCTGTCGATATCTGAGACTGAAAGGTCCAGTTGCAAACTCACACAGCGCATGAGCTGTGGCTGTAGGTTGAAATGCAAGCAAATTCTACTAATATATTTCGTTCACCGAGGCAGCTATCCAACGTCTTCGTGAGTACACTAATTTCCTAAAGAGTTGGTTGAAAATGTAAACACACATTGAATTCCTATTTTACGTGGAACGATATGTTGAAAGAAATAATATTGTAGACGACTAAAAATATCGGTCCAACATAACTTGTGGTCAGTATAACACTAGACACAAGGATTAGGGCGGCGCCATGAAGCACCACATAGTCGACTGTAATAAGGGGGGATGATTATATAGCCACAACTTTTATCGCTCTCTATCTCATAAGTTCTTTTAGTGTCTCCGGTAATATGCTTGCTATGCGAGGAAATAAAACGTCCGAGTTGTAAGCCTTATAGTGTTAGCTGTCGTACCAATCTTCTTCCATAATATAAAAAAAACCTTTCGTGCCGTACTACAGGAGCTGGTTGATTATTGAAATATTTTTAATAGGATTCCCACATTTTTAAAGGACATACAATCTAAGACAAAATTTATATTGCAACTAAAAACCTGGTTATTTTCTCTGGTTGATGTGGAGTGTTCTTGTTTGATGTTGGTAAATCTGTGTCATTCGTTGGGTCTTGCTGCTGGTGTTAGTTTTTTACTTTCTCCCCCTATACCATAGTATATGGAGAAAGCATTGTATTCGTCAAAATTTTCGAGTTTAAGTTTTTGGTGGACATATCCGTTTTGGGTCCCCATGAACCTAAAAAAGTGGTTTTCGGAGTGATGTCTGTGTGTGTTTCTGTATGTGTGTCGGTGTGTCTGTGTGGATGTTATCAGACCTAGAGCCTAAACCAGTCGTCCTATTTTGATGAAATTTGGTATGGAGGTACTAATCCACGGTATCTCCAGGCGTTTTTTCATTTTTGTGAATTTTTTATTTTTAAGGGTAGTTTTCCCATAAAACCCTTAAAATAACAGAAAAATCAACTTTTCTCAAAAACGGCTCTAACGATTTTGATTAAAATTTTCCTTCTTCTAAAACTGCTGTCCAACCAATGTCCTGCTTAGCAGTGTGCACGCAATAGGCTTTTAGTGTTAAGTTATGGTCAGATTTAACACACCGAACCCATTTCTCTAAAACCTATAAATAGATATTCTGATTTTAAAATAATATTTGATATTAAACGGTACCAGGAACTGGCACATACTTTCTCACAAACATATTTAAATTATTAAACAGATTCACGGTGACTTGTAGGGTGGGGTAGGAGAGGTGATTTTGTATTTAAGTTGTTTTCCCATAAAAATCCATAAAATAACGGAAAACCCAACTTTTCTCAAAAACGGCTCGAACGATTTTGATTAAAATTTTACAGTTTATAGTACATTAGGTCCCTAATAAACCATAAAATTTTAATCAAAATCGTTAGAGCCGTTTTTGAGAAAAGTTGATTTTTCTGTTATTTTAAGGGTTTTATGAGAAAATTACCTTTAAAAATAAAAAATTCACAAAAATGAAAAAACTCCTGGAGATACCGTGAATTAGTACCTCCATACCAAATTTCATCAAAATCGGACGACTGGTTTAGGCTCTAGGTCTGATAACATCCACACAGACACACAGACACACATACAGACACACACACAGACATCACTCCGAAAACCACTTTTTTAGGTTCAGGGGAACCCAAAACGGATATTTCCACCAAAAACTCAAACTCGAAAATTTTGACGAATACAATACTTTCTCCATATACTATTAGTTTTTAGGATAATGTTATATCAATATAGGCTGCACTGTCAAAAATTCGTGAACAGTTTTGAATTGTATTGTATACTAGCTGACCCGGCAATGTTTCGCTATTGCTTAATTTGAAACTTTGAAAGCCTGTAATTCGTATCCCTGAGGGCCGATGTAAATTATAATGGGATTCTGCTTATTGCTTGATTTACCTAACCTAAAATTATATTCAGTTTTTGATCCAAATCAGTTGTTGATCAAAATCAGCTGTTGATCAAAATCAGCTGTTTTAAGCTTTTCATACGAACAGCTGTTTCTGATAAAATTAAAAGAAATATTTCTTCTTCTTCCTTAAGATTGACCTTCCATAAGATTAACATTGAAACTTTGAGGGCCACTGAGGCGTAGCCCTAATGTCCTAGGACTTTGTTAAATGGCCTAAAACCTTCCCAGGGTTAACCTGTGTTACTATGCAAAATTTCAAAGCAATCGGATGGACGGTTTGGTAACGCATAAAGGACAAACATACAGACAAACGTACATACAATGAATTTTATATATATAGATTACTTTTTTTAAGTCATAATGCATTTAATAAATTCCACCTTTTAATCTTATGTAATAGCACTTTATTTTTTTAAATTATAGTCATTGTTTAGCACATTATGAGTTTGATTTAGTTCTTTCGATATAGAGGCTGAGATTATAGGGTTTCCTACATTTTTTTATAGAGATTATTGTAAAATTTATTTTTATTTTTAGTTTTGTAAGTTTAATTGTGTAATTCAAATGTTGATAGATACTGTATTATATGTCCTGTATTATAATGTACTTTTTCTCTGTGAAAAATTAAGATTTGTCTTTCTTTCTTTTCCCGGCACGAGAAGACTGGCTACGAGATCAGGTTAACCTTAGAAATGGACAGATCTGGTTCAAGGACAGACGGGTCCAAGACAAAGGTACGGGAGCCGGAAAGAACATGCACAAAGGACCGTACACACTGAAAAGATACTCTGGGTCACTGGGCTCTACTCTACGGTCTTCCAAACGGAGGTCTACACCAAACTTGCAGACTCAAAACGAATACTGGAATCAGGAAGCTTGTGCATAGATGTTACAATATGCTCTGATAGTCAGGAGGCTATAAGGGTTAAAGAGCAACGTCAAAATTGGTCTTGGAATGCCAGTTACTGCTAAATCGGCTGTCGAGCAGTAGGCGAATAAGTCTTGTTTGGGTCCTTGGACATGAAGGAGTATACGGGAATGAAATAGCTAAGCAAGAAGAGGACTTGTAACTCCAACGATGGGCCCAGAACCGATGATAGGAATGTCAAGAGGCTATGGAAAAGAAAGTGTAAGAAAAACTTTCAATAAGAACAATTGCACAGACGGAGAGAGATGGTATGAGGTCAGAGATAGGCACACGACTTCATTGATGCCCTCGATGGACATCTAAGCAGATCTTGGCTGGATCTTGGCAGAAAGTGATGTGGTTGGTCGGTCTACTGACGGGACACAATTCTCTGAAGAGGCACCTCCACCTGATGGGGTTAGACCACAACCTATTATGTCGAAGGTGTGGAGAGAAGGAGGAAACTTCTTTCCACGTTCTATGCTAATGTGACGCCCTCGCATCACTGAGACAGACGTATCTGGGACAAGGATACTCTGACACCAGCTACATAGAGAGGAAGGCCACCAAAGTTTCCTTCGTTTCGCAAAAAGCTTGGACATGGAGCGCAGAGGACCTTATACAGTATATCTTGGTAGTAGGTCACACAACCCAACCCTTTTATAATAATAATAATAATAAATATTTGCATTTTAAAAATAGAATTTGACTGTGGTTATTAATAATACAATCATAAAAAAATAATATTTCAAATAATTTCAAAACATTTTAAGAAATATAAATAAAGTAAACTTAATAGAATAATATATATTTTTACTAACTGTACATATTTTTAATAGGAATACAATCTAGTCTTGTAAATAGTAAAACTACACGATCTTTTATAAACCTACAGCTTTGTAATAGCTTTTTGTAAAACATATTATGTAAAATTTATTTTAAGGCTTAATATGAAATATTATTTTAAAATCAGAATATCTGTTTATAGATTTTAGAGAAATGGGTTCAGTGTGTTAAATCTGACTATAGCTTAACACTAAAAGCCTATTGCGTGCACACTGCTAAGCAGGACATTGGTTGGACAGCAGTTTTAGAAGAAGGAAGCTTTATGCCGCGCACATCAAAGTTTACAACCTGTCCTAAAGAGAGAACAGCCAACGTGGACATATTATGTCGTCAAATCTTGGGTCATTCCTTCTTGTCCTACTTTACTGTCCCTACTCCTTGAAGGAAATCTCTATAGCATTTGTACATTCTACAAATTGGATCTTTGAATGTAAGGCAACTATAAATTACTTCTTGGGGGCTCGCCAAACCCGGCCACAACGCATGGCGAAGCCAATGCAAACAGATTATTGTACACTCTAATATTTTCATGGATTTGACGATTGAGCGGTGATACATATACCGGGTGAGTTTTAAATGTCCCCCCCCCCTAATTTTTTCCGCATTTCTTAAGATATCGACTCAAAACCACCACCGAACATCACTGATTAGTTTATACTTTCTTTTGATGAGGTTCACATTTTTGGCCGCCATCTTGGATCCGCCATATTGGAATGAACTTTTATTTTTTAAATGTAAAGGTAATGTTGTGACCCATCATTTCAAACTATTTTTTTCCGTAGAACACGATGCGGCAATCGGTTTTTAATTATCTGCTTTCGTTCTCGAGATATTAACAATTTTGTAAAAAATTTAAATTTTCAAAAATCCCTTGTTTTATTTAATTTAAAAAAATATCGACCCTTTATCATCAGATATCACAGTTTGGTATTAGCTTATAGATTTTTATTAAGTTATAAATGTTTACTGCCATCTTCAGTTTCGCAGAGAAAAGTTGTTAATACACTGAAATCAAACAAATTTACTAAAGATGGCAGTACAGATTTAAAACTTAATACAAATCTATAACCTACTACCAAACTGTGATATCTGATGATAAAGGGTCGATATTAAAAAAAAAATTGAATGAAACAAGGGATTTTTGAAAATTTAATTTGTTTACAAAATTGTTAATATCTCGAGAACGAAAGCAGATAATTAAAAACCGATTGCGGCATCGTGTTCTACGGAAAAAAATAGTTTGAAATGATGGGTCACAACCTTACCTTTACATTTAAAAAATAAAAGTTCATTCCAATATGGCGGATCCAAGATGGCGGCCAAAAATGTGAACCTCATCAAAAGAAAGTATAAACTAATCAATGATGTTCGGCGGTGGTTGGGAGTCGATATCTTAAGAAATGCGGAAAAAATTAGGGGGGGACATTTAAAACTCACCCTGTATAGCTAAAGTAAGACAGAAATCGAAATAGACACTACCAACCCATATAATTTCAATTACGGCATGCGTTGTAATTTCATCATTAATATTTAAATAATCAACAATTCAAACAAGTTTTGGTATTACCAACTAAATGAAACAATGTAATATGTAAAACCAAGTGTTTAATTGAATTATAATACAGTGAAAATTTTTCGTTGATTTTGTTTGTGTTTGCTTTCAGTTTGCTAATCTAACCTATGAATGCTATTTATTGGTTGTGAATAGTAATAAACTGATTATAAAATTGCTAAGGTGGTCGTTATGAATGTAAACAAACGTGTGTTGCTATGTTTTCGATCCGAACAGCTGTTTTATCCAAATTGTCACTATTTTTTTACTTTCTAATTATGCTATAGTAGAGGGAAGTATAGAGAAGTATCTAAAAAAAAATCGATGTTAATATTTTTGTGAAAATATCCGTTTTGGGATCCCATGATTCCAAAAAGGTGGTTTTTACTAAATGTCTGTCTGTCTGTCTGTATGTACACAAAGCTAGCGGAAAAACTATTCTATCGATTTCGAACAAATTTTCACCAAACATTAGTCAATTAGGCCTGTAAAGATGCACGAAAAAGTTTTGATTTTTTTTAACAACTCCCTTTTTGGCCAAAAACCCCCAAAAATATGTTATTTTTTAAATAAAAAACGGCTCTAACGATTTTGATAAAATTTAACTTATTTGTAATCCCTTAATATGCAAAAAACCACATCTTTCTAAAAATTATCGTTTAGCTAATAATAATAATAATAATAATAATAGTAACTTTCATCGTGCATCTAAACAGGCCTAATTGACATGTTTGTTGCAAATTTGTTCGAAATCGATCGAATAGTTTTTTCTAGAAAATAATAATATTTATTAGTTAATCTCCTACTTTAATATCACCTCTCCTACCCCACCTACAATCATGAAGTCACAGTCTGTTTAATAATTTAAATATGTTTGTGAGAATGTATGTGCCATTTTCTGATACCGTTTATTTGCTTTAAAATACAATATTTGCTAAATCCTTTCTTAGTATGCGTATATGGCTCCATAAGAGAATGCCTTTAAATTTTCGTATTTAAAATTACTTAATAAATGTTCAGCTTAATTATTGGATTTGGGAGTGTTCAAAACCGGTCTGTTTTTTGGTAAGTGCTCTTTGAACCTTTTTGCATAAGGGTGGCCTGTTTGGCCTATATAGAAGCTCGGACTGGTTCACCGTTGCTGTGTGAACTGAGCAGACGTTCAAGCTTGTTGCTTGTTTTATACGTAGTTTAGGTTATAAGATTTTACAATACTTATTTTAAATACAATCTTTTATCATCTATTTACTATATTTATTTATACACATTTTAAGAGGTTTATCGAATAGCTAAACCTATTCGTTTAGCTTCGGAAACATTCGCACATCTTCGTATAACGTATAAACATATTCCATTATTAATTTATTAATTATAATATCAAAAACTTTTAAATCATTTGATATATCAATATAAAATAGAAAGCAATTAAAAGATAATGTTTTAGTTTTAATTTTAATATATAATAAATGTATATAAACACAACATTTTAACAAATAGGCCTACAGTTTTCTTATAAAAGTGTACCCATTTACCAGTTAAAAATCCCCCTCAGCATAGTTAGGTAAGCCTAGATAAAGTTTGTTGTTTTTAAATAGTGTTTGTATAAATGACTTATTCTTGATGACTTATATCTAATTAATCAGTTTTTATTGAAACCTAGTCTCAGCTGAATAAACAACTAGGCCTATCTGCCTGAACATTGCCGCGCACCATCGACGCAATAAAAGTTTAAACCCAGTTTCCATCTAAATAACTCTGCATTCAGCGCATGCGTCTAAACAGATGTGTTTTTATTAAAGTATCACAGCTGATGTATTTTTGGACAAACAAAGCAATCCAAGAAAATTGTCCGCTTGGTATTGTTTCCTCTGCAGACAGAATTATTTTTAGAAACATAAAAACATGACAAAACCCAGACCAAAACAATATTTGAAATTATGTTTTTGGTTAGTTTCATAAAATATTTTTATTCGTTAAATTTTTTTTTTTTTGTAAATCGTTGTAAATTTTTCATACAGTATACCATAAGTTTTACCATATACTTCAAAGATTGCATAAAATAGCCATTAAAGAAACGTACAATTACTAGGTTTGTACTTATCAAACAAACAAAAAGTGTGAGAAGATATATTTTAGTATTGTAACGGCATTGATATTGTACCTCCTATTAGAGTAAATTTAATATTAACTAGGGGAGACCCCTGTGTGCTCCGCACGCCAACCCCCAAAGGAACCTTCTAAAAACATTTGTTAAGTTTTATTTATAACTAGCTGGCACGATCCGGCTTTGCACGGATAGACAAATCAAAGTTAAATGTATATTAACAAAAAATAAATTATATCAATAAATATATTACACTATGTATTTCTTATGGTGATTTTTAGTAAATTTTACCCTTTCTTAAACCTCCCATAAAATTTAGATTTTTTTAAAAAAAACTCTTTCTTAGCGAGCACCTAGGACCCGAGAGGAAGCTACATACCAAATTTCATTCCAATATATTCGATGGTTTTTTTGTAGTAACTTTGACCCCCCTAAACCTCCCCTAAAATTTAGAATTTTTTGAAAAACTTTGTTAGCGAGCACCTATGGCCCTAGGGGAAGCTACATACCAAATTTCATTCCAACCCGTTCCATGGTTTTAGAGAAATCGTGATTTTGTAAATTTGATCCCCCCAAACCCCCCTAAAACTTTCATTTTTTAAAAAATCCTTTCATAGCGAGCATCTAAATTTCATTCCAATCCGTTCGGTAGGTTTTGATAAATCGTGATTTAGTAACTTTGACCCCCCAAAATCCCCCCTAAAATTTCGAATTTTCGGAAACCCTTTCTTAGTGCGCGTCTAGAGCCTATAAAGAGTATTAGTGCCAAATTTCATGTTTGTAGGCCTCGTGGTTTTGGAGAAACTGTGATGAGTCAGTGAGTCAATGAGTCAATGGTATTTGGCTTTTATAAGTATAGATAAAGGTGTAGGAATAATAATAATAACCTCAAAACTAAGATACTAAATAATGTTAAATGTTCAAATTAAATTATTTCTTTTATTTTATAACAGCAGTTATAATAATGGTTAAAAGAACCAGCAAGGCTCAGGTCTATACTTTAAAACCCTAACCTAAAAGCTAGAAATACTAAAATAATTGCTTCAAATTTTGAAATCAACTGTTAAATATTGAAGCAAACAGCTATATTAACTGTTATTTTATTCAATTGGTTGCTTTGGTAATAAATGTAAATACATGTCTTGGTTTATCATTCTAGGCCTAACCTAAGAATTTTTTCCGACTAAATTTACAAACATTGAAATAAAAAAGGTACCTGCGTTGAATACCTGTGTTACTCAGGGATAGTGTAGCTTTTTATTAGTAAAACTATTTTTTTCAATC
Organism: Philaenus spumarius; assembly: GCA_018207615.1. Taxonomy (NCBI): domain Eukaryota; kingdom Metazoa; phylum Arthropoda; class Insecta; order Hemiptera; family Aphrophoridae; genus Philaenus; species Philaenus spumarius. The sequence goes on from JAGFPH010020132.1 coordinate 11,753, forward strand.
GGTTCAGTAGTGTCAGAGATTACCCCCTACATACAAACAAACAAACAAAAAAACAAACTTTACCTCTTTATAATATTAGTATAGATTATTCGGACAGTTGCCATCATTTGTGTGTTAAAATCAATACACGAAGTTTCGGGATTCCCCCCGTTACCAAGTGACTAAAAACTAAGAGAACGTAAATCTACAGATTAAACAAATCTTAAAGAAAACACTGTGCAACTGATATACAGTATGACCAGTTTCGACTGTAAGAAACTTTACGGGGTTATTTGTGAGCCAATAACAAGCAAATAATACAACATATAACATGAGTCCTACCTCGATCTGTTTCTGTCTGTCCATGTGTATGTGATTTTTACAAATACCTTAATATCTCCGGAAACGGTTTAAGATATAATCACAAAACTGGGTACAGATATCCATCTAAATAGTGTTATGTTTTATTTACAAAATAATTTTCCTGTAACAATCCGTTTCAAAATGGCGGCAGTTGAAAATTTTCAATGTTAAATATCTAGAAAACTATGAATTTTACAACAACAAAATGTAGACACCATATTTTTAGACCATTTTATACAAATCCAACGATATATGGTTCAATAATTTAAAACTCAAATCTATTGGTCCAATGAAGCTTTTATTATTACTAGTGTACCGGGCAATGCTTCGCTTTTGATTGATTTACCTAACCTAAAATTATATTCAGTTTTTGATCCAAATCAGTTGTTGATCAAAATCAGCTGTTGATCGAAATCAGCTGTTTTAAGCTTTTCATACGAACAGCTGTTTTTTGTGCCCCTGATAAAATCAAAAAAATCTTTCTTCTTCTTCCTTAAGATTGACCTTCCATAAGATTAACATGGCAACTTTGAGGGCCACTGGGGCGAAGCCCTTAACATACATTGAGCTCATTTTAAGGGAAGCACAACTTCAGAGTGAGCTCTGTAAAATGACACCAAAAACATCAAAATCGTTTAAAAACTCTAGGAGGAGTTCTACTCACAAAATAACCCCTAGCAAATTAATTATGTATATAGATATATAGATATAGATAGATTTCATTTATTATGACCATCTTCAGTAACCGAATAGCCCTAGGAACAGTTTTTGTGGATAGTGAGTGACTTATCACCTTCTGTGGGAACTGTCTACGAGTAGAATGAGGAAACATTTTTATTATTTTTCCTACATATTAAAAAATAACAATCACCAATAATCTTTCATAACAGCTTACCTTTTTTTACAACAAATGATATCAAACTGTTTTCCTTCTGCAGTTTGGCAATGAGCTAGGCGGGTGTAGTAGCCATTCATAACGCTCTGTAGCATCTCAGCTGTTATGAGCGAATTTCCATAGGAAAAATGAGCTATTGCAGTGGTCCTTATGGTAAGCCAAAAGGTCGGGATTAGCAAATGAGCACCGATCATAGACCCCAAAACACGTTTTGGGGTGTCATGTATACTGTATATATATGTATATATGTGTTCGCACTCTAGCGGCCGCATTTTAAGTCCGATTTGGTTCAAATTTGGAACACATGTTGGTTGTTTACGGCGCTCGGACGAGTTCGTCAGCCAAAAAAATCCAACAATCGGAAGCACGTTTTTTGACCGGAAGTAACTATTTTTTTAGGTTTTTCCTACGAAAATGAATTTCTTTTTGAGTTGTTTTAACAAATATAAATGTAGGATGCTATTCTGCACATTTTGTTTCTATGCGACCTTGTAGCTCGCTTGGTTTCCCCAAAATCGATCAAAACGTAAAATACCATAGAAGTGCCCGGTTCAAACGCATGCGGTGGATTTTACCGTGAGGTTGGCGTGCGAAGCACGCAATGCATTGTGTATTGATGACACTCCTAATACGGGAGTTGGCGTGCGAAGCACGCAATGCTTTGTGTATTGAAGATACTCCCAATATAGGGGTTGGTATGCGAAGCACGCAATGCTTTGTGTATTGAAGATAACCCCCATATGCGGAATGGCGTGCTTACCATTTTGCAGCTATTCAGCACCGTCGTGAATAGACCTATTTCCCAAATTGTCGTTTGAAACCCTAAAACATAGGCCTGTAAACTTAATTTTGGAAATTTTCTCAACTCACGTCGGCGGTTCAGCTGCGTGGTCGAATTATTTCTAGTGTGGATTGTCGGAGTTTTGCTTTTAAAACTAATGTCAATAAGTAAAATTAAGCCATTTTCAAAATGAAAAATATTGTAACTTTGAACGACCGCCATTTTGTGTAGGGTCAACCTTTTGATGTCTGATTTGCGGCGATGTGTTGAAGATATACCTTCAATTTGATGCACAACTCATCCTATGCACCTATTTGAGATTTTCCTCCGACTAGCTGCAGGCTGCCCCACCTCCATTGATAAAACAATTATTTATAAATTGTTTTAAAAATTAGTATTCTGGTAGAGAAACGATGTGCCAAATTTTGTTGCTTAATCTGTAATGGTTACACAAATATAACGCAGTTCACACAGACTTATGAAACACCCTGTATATTTTTAAGTAAACTACTTTAACTGATTTACTTTATATTATGTTTGTAAGAAAATAAGTCGTTTTCAGTTAAGTTAAGCTAATTCATGGAAGTTCAGCCTTGCCAAACATTATTCTTTCTGTATAGTACGCTTATATTATAATGTAGCTCAAATTAGTTCGATTTTGTTCTCGTTAAACTCAATAAATTGAAACGCAAAACAAATGAATAGATTCTGACATGTAGCCTACTATTTATATTTCAAT
>JAGFPH010020133.1:0-14507 GCA_018207615.1 Philaenus spumarius
GAAGTAGAAACATGCAACTATTGCAGCAAACAGTATGATGACAGTAATAAGCATACATTATTCAAATATGAAGCATGGAAAGACGATAGGCAGAAAATGTGTGACACATATGAGAGGAAATTACGCCAGATAGTATGGTAGGGCGGCTTAAATCAGAGAGTACATGGAGGCAGAGGGAGGCAAGTGTCAGACAATTTCTATTGTTTCTATTCTTATTTACCAAACATTCATGACTACTAGTCTATGTAGTTTTTATAAAAACAAGTCCATAGAATGAGTTTAACCCGGTACGGTAGAGGGTGTCCAATGAAAGCTTGCACTGGGTGCCTACACTAGTATTGACTGCTCTGCATAGAGGACTATAGAAAGCTTCATAAATAGAGTAATGAAGACAATCCATGAAGATGGCAGAAGGCCTGACACACAATACTAACAAGTGATAGCTAAGGAAGAAATAGCAAGGAATGGATGACCACGGAAAGCAAAGCTGATGTATATGGTAGTTATAGGAGAAAGATAGTTCCGCATGTGACATCAATGCAAAGAAGCGATAAGTTATTGTACAACAACCGCCGGCAACTATTAGCAATCTGCGTGAGAAGATTGAGTGGACCACTTTTCAGAGACTTGTTTGACAACCTACAAAGTCACTACAAAAGTCATACAGTTCTTTTTACATATAATATGTAATTTCTAAACGATTAATGTTAAATTTTTCTTTTTAATTTATAAAATAAAGTTTGTGTCTTTATATTGGACTGTACTGTAAATTCATTTATGTACTCACTTTTTATAATCTGGTCTTCAACTGTCTACAGTTCGCCCAGTCTATTAAGTTCTTTAACTTCAAATAATACAATTCTGTTCTCATGTAAAAGTTTCCAAGCTCAACCTAGTTGAGAAATAAGGAAATATTAATTTCATTGTAACAATCAATGTCTCACAAACACACACACACACACACAAACAACTTCACCAGTCATCATCTTCTTAACAGAGGAAAGATAAGTGGGTAACCATCGTTTGATCTATTGATCTCACCATGGCGGACCAACGCCTCACCAATCTCAGTTAAGATGGTTCCTTTTTTTGACAACAAACATTCATTACACAAATGACATAATTTAATAAAAACTATTTCAATAAAGTGATTACTTACCGCTTTTAAACAGGCCATCTTCTTCCTTTCTTCTTCAAGTTTTTCATTTTTATTTTAAGTAAAGAAGTCCTGAAAAGTTTTTTTAAATTTCTTGGAGGAACTAATTTCTTAAATTACTTAAAACTAAAAGAGCCCATACGAAGATGAAGAAATGAAGTTTTGAGATCATGCTGGTTGAAAACATTAACGTTTTCTGATGAAATTGTTTTCTTTTGAAAACACAAAACCTGAAAAAGTACAAAAACATCCTAACAAAACCATAAACATCCTAACATACATGGGTGATTAAACATTTTACATGGTGGAGGGTTTGAGGGGCCGCGGTTTCTAATGCAACCTCTAAATGTGTTGAGGAATTACGCCAGGACAAGTTAGTGTAACAGTTCAAGTATGGTGAACACTCGGACAATTTGTCGAGTGCGTGCTGGTTGTTGTGTAATATGTTGTAGTGTCACTCAACAGAAGATTATACTCACCCTTCTGTTGAGCCGTGTGAGTAGGTGTGTAACAGCTGAAAGAGAAATTACAAGTTAATTAAATTCAAATCAAACAAACATGATAATTTAAAACTATTTTGCTCCATTTCTCAAGCAACAATTTTAGCATTATAAAACATTTTTGTGAAATGTATCATTATAGTTTATTAACAATAAAAAATTAAAAATTAGTATTAATGGTCTGTAGCTCTTAAGCAAAAACCACCTTCCCCTGATTCAGCGAAATCAAAAAATCTTTTCACCTTTAAACTTTGTTGCTAGGCCTACAACTCTACACTTTTACCTACTTCTAAATCAGCAAAACATTTACATTTGAAACAATCTATGTATGGCGGATAAGTCACAGAGGTGACAGCAGGGTCATTCTTCATACCCGCAAACTCAGCATCAAGCACAGATGTGGAAGATCTAGCTATCAACGCAGCTGTCGTTCATATCACAACAATGAGCAAAGAAATATTCTGTATCTTCAACGACTCCAGGAGCACACTTCAACTCTTAGAACAATATATAAGCCATTAGACTATGTTAAACAAATTGCAGAACAAGGAAGTTTGGTTTCAATGGGACATATATTGTGGACTGCATGGGTTTGTATCTGGTTTGACTGCTGATTCGAACCAAGTTCCTTCCAGAACTTGCAATGGGACATTACAAGAGGAATGGATAGCACGGTGGAACAATGGAGTGAACGGTCGAACATTTTGAATGTTACATCACTCAATCTCTACATTTGCATCCAGAGCAAGAATGGGAAATATAGTCACACAATCTTATTTGTTCTATTTTTCTGAGTAGGTCAATTATTTGGTTTGCCAATTGCAAGAGAAGACTGCAGCATATTTTGCTGTGTCCAGGTCAAAACCATGCAAGAGAAAAACTAGAAGGGAAACTTCGACCAGATTGCACCATCCAGAAAGTATCGAGAGACGCCACCCTTTGGAAGCTACCTGCCATGTGTATGAGAGACATCGTGTGGTTGTGGTCAGGACACGAACAAGAAGTAAGTGACAGAGATGACAATAATATATTCAAACCTAACCCACATTAGTTATGTATTAAACAAGAATTGTTACTGAAATAAACATTCAGCCCACAGTGAAACCTGTTACAATACCCACTGCAGGTATTGTAAGTGGAAACACTCAACCTTGTGCCCTTCACTTCGCTCGTAGCAGACAAACTCGCTTTTTATGGCACTTTGATGGTATTTTACGTTTTGATTGATTTTGGAAAAACTAGACAGGCTATAAGGTAGTGCCAAAACACAAAATGGGCCGAATAATCTCCTAAATTTATTTTTTTGATAAAACCCAAAATAGTTTCTTCTAGTAAGAAAAATCTCAAAAAGTTTAACTTCTGGTCAAAAGACATTTTTACGGTTGTTGGATTTCTTTGGCTAACAAACTTGTCCGAGCAACTTAGAAAACCAATGTGTGCATCAAATTTGGACTAAACCGGACGTAAAAATGAGGCTGTTAGAGTGCAAACACATATATAAACAAATTTTAATGACACAACAAAACATATTCTGGGAACTATGATCGGTGCTCATTGACTACTCCCATAAGCTCGTAGTCTCACCATAAGCGTCACTGCAATACCTAATCTTTGCTATAAAAATTTGCTAATGAGAAATAAATATAAACTTTTTCTGGAATAAATGTTTATGTTCTGGAATAAATTTGTTTACACATTAAATGATAGGGTACCGTAACCGAGTTATTGTTAAGAAATATAATTACTTGGTAATAGTCTAAAACGTCCAAGATTAGGCTAATCTTAATACAAATTTTATTTTATCATCAAACAAATTTAAAAGCAAATTTTCTTTAAAGCATTCTTTATTCTTATAGAATATTTTGCCAATGGGTTTACATATACTTATTTTATTTTTACAAGACTTCAAGCATGAGCTGCTGGGGCACTACTTGGTGCAAACTCAAGTCACTATATAGCTTTGTATATTCATTGACAATGAAAAGGTAGAGACTCAATATTGTGTGAGTTGATATTTTAGCTAAACATCCACATTTTCTTCCAAAATTTTAATCATTTTCCAGGGGAGGATACTACTTAATCCCATACCCCCAGTCTAGCCTCCCTTTAGAAAATATCATATGGCTGCACTTGAATTTGTTGACATTCTATTTGTAGAACAAAACAGCGAGTGAAGCCTTTACATCTAAAGTTAGCATATTCTAATGAATAGGTTTTACACGGTTACACTCTGTATTTGACACTCATACTCTTGACTTGCTATAAATACTGTAATATAATAACCATTCATACACAATATGACCAAATTCAGAAATACACCATACCACGCAGTATGTCTGCAGCATGAACAAGTACACCTCCATAGCATCCTTGTTTGATTTCTGCAGATTAGTAGGAGCACAAGAATTATCAGTTACTGAACCAAGATTCTAATGTACCAGGTGTCTTAAAAGTCCCACCACCCCCCTATTATTTTTTGTATTAATGGAAATAGACAGATTTGCTTTGGGGATTGATAACATGATCAAAAATGGAGTATTTTGGTGTATCGTAAATTTCAAACTGTAATTTGTTTCAAAATGTATTTTTGGGGTAGGTAGAAAATTTTAAATGAGAACCCCTATTGAGTAACACCTCATTTTATAGGTCTTGATAAAAGAAGAAGATTGGCACAAACCGGAGGTCTGTATGTTGACTACATCCAACAAAATGGCCAAAAAGTTATAATTTTCCCAAAAAACTTTGTTTAAAGTTTCATTAATAATTATGTTACAATGAGTAAATCTTTTAGCACTCATCTCATTTTCGATTACGTGCTCAAAATGAGAACCATTGACTTCTTGACAAAAATACAGCCTGGACTCAAAGTGCTGCCTAACATTTCCCAACATTTCTGGTGTGATAAAGTGACAAGCGTGTTGGATCCTTACTATGTTTTATAACTTTTTTTTTTCCCCGCAGCGACGGTGGAAGCTCTACCAGCCAACACCAAGAGCCGACACTCCCAGTAGTGTGGAGCTCTCATCCACTAAACCACCTCTGCTTTACCATCTTACATCACACTGGAACTGCTACCAGCATTACTTCAGTGAGATGTTGTCTAAATTTCTGTTTATTTCCTATTGCCTAAATTGTACTATTCTCCACAGGTTAACTGTATGGATCTTGGCTCTCTTTTTGCTGAAGTATTGTTCTAGCAAAATCATTTATTGCTTTCCAGTTTCTTCTACTCTCTACCATGATCGGTATGAGTGAGGACACATCAGGCATAAAATTTATATTTTTCTTTAGGTCTTCTCTTTCCCGCATCCACCTTGGACATTGAAAAAGTGTATGCTCTACTGAGTCCACTATTTCTTCACAATATCGGCAGGCTGGTGTGTCCCTTATCCTAAATCTATGGAGATAAACACCAAAATCTCCGTGACCCGTCGATACCTGTGTTAAATAATAATTTGTGTCCCCAAACCTCCGGTTAATCCACACCCTAAGGTCTGGAATTAACTTCCTAGTCCATGACCCAGTAGCACTTTGCCTCCATCTTGACTGCCACAAATCAATAGTTTCTTCCCTCAGCTCTTTGGGGACAGGGTTTCCTTGGCTTCTCCTTCTGGCACTCTCAATCACCAGCAAATCAATTGGTGGTACACCTGCAAGTACGATTGCTGCCTCCGTGCTAACAGTCCTATATGCGCTGATTGTGCGTAGTGCCATTCTCCTCTGAACGCTAATAACCATCTTTTTAAACTTCGAGTATTTTAAGGCATCCATCCATATTAGTGCAGCATAAAGCATAATAGAATAAGCAGCAAACATGAGAACCTTACGCTTAGATGATCTGGGTCCGCCTATGTTCCTGAGGACTCCTTCCAAAGCTTTTACCACTTTCTCAGCTCTTGCAGTAACGCTTCTCACCTGTTCTGTCATTCTGAGGTTATGGTCGAAGATTACTCCTAAATATTTCAGACACTTGCCCGTTGTCACTTCTGAATCACAAGCCTTAATCGTGAGGGTTCGTATTGATCTCCTAGCAACCAAGAGTGTAACTTCTGTTTTATGGGTTGCCAATACCAGGCAGTGTTCTATGTTTTATAACTTAGATTGAGTGACCTGCTGGATGAAACCCTTGTAAAAAATAACAGATGTATAATCTTTAACATTTTGATGTTATTTAAATAGGGAAAATATATTTTTTTTTTATAAATTATGATAAATCACCTTATCACACCAGAAATGTTAGGCATAACTTTTGAGTCCATGCTGTATTTTTGTCAAGAAGTCAATGGTTCTCATTTTTAGCACTTAATCTGAGTGAAAATGAGGTGCGTGCTAAAGGTTTTAGGTACTCATTGTAACATAATTACTAATGAAACTTTAAATAGGAGTTTTTTGGGAAAATTATAACTTTGATTGGCCATTATGTTGGACAGAGTCAACATACAGACCTCCGGTTTGTGCCAATCTTCTTCTTTTATCAAGACCTTTAAAATGAGGTGTCATTCAATAAAGGTTCTCATTTAACATTTTCAACTTACTCCCAAAATACCCCATTTTTGGGGGAGGGTTTGAAATTTATGATACACCAAAAAACTCCATTTTTGGTCATGTTAATAATGCCCAAAGCAAATCTGTCTATTTCCATTAATAAAAAAAAATAATAAGGGGGCTTTTAAGACACCTTGTATTAAATTTGGCTTTTAGATTCCAGGAGCAATTTATGCTCAGGTCATCTTATAAGACTTTTGCCTTAAATTAAGGCACTATATATATATATTTTGAAGTGCATGTTTGTGGCACCAAGTCACTATTATAATTAATAATAATAATATTACCTTAATAAGGTCGGTCACATGACTTCTTGTGGTATCACTTAAGACGACATGTTTCGGAGCTGTAACTCTGTCTTTAAGTTAGTCTTAATCACTCCGAAAAGATCTTGCACATTAAAATAAATGGGTCATACACATATACACAACACTATGAACTGAAGATGGAGTTATGGCTAAGAAACGTGTCATCTTAAATGATATGACAAAAAGTTACATGACGGACTTATTAAGGTAATATTATTATTAACTATATATATTATTATTCATGTCTTGTTTCCTTTTTTTAAATACATGAATTCATCCTTAATTTATACATCAAATATACAGATGTCTATTATTTTTTCTCAAAACAATTAGTTAAACAAAATTTAAATAAAAAATGTATTAAATAATATTGCTAAATAGTTCATTAGCGATAAATATAACAAAACATTAGGGTTGGATTATTGTTTAATGTTTATGTATTTTTTCCAATTACTTCCAAATAAAGGGTTTACTAGATCAATTTCTAATTGAATAATAATTTTTGTTTGTTTGACAATACCCTAGGCAAAGTTTTTAAGAGTTCCGAAAAAAAAAACGGATCCGTATAGAATCAATCCTGAGTCTACAATTAAAAAATTTGACAATCAGACCTTTTGAGTCTGATTTCAAAAGGTGTATTAAAAAATGAGCAAAATTTTTAACGACAGTTATTTTTCAAATTTTAAGAATGAAGTTTTGGTTGGTGGTATACTGGTAATAACAGATGGGCAGGAACTCGATCTTTGCTGATAAAAGGAGAAAATAGTTTCTCTCGTACATTTTTAATAAGACACAATTTTCATGAAATTTACAGTTTTGGTTGTTGGGACACTGAAGGATAGAACTCGATCTTTGTTGAAAGATAAACATAGGTTCTCTTGTACAATTTTAATAAAACACAATTGTAGTGAAATTTAAGATTAAATATTTTTAAGTTTGTAAAATTAATTTCAAAGTGAGATCACTCGCTCACACTAATATGTGGGCGGATGATCTTTTTTTTTATTCTGGTTCTAACTAGAGCCGACCTAGCCTACTGGGAAGTTTTCCGTTGCGCCAATTCACATCACTCTAAGCTCTACGAAATTGAATTAAAGAAAAATGCAAATAATTTGGACAAAATTTCAATTTTAATAAAACGTATGAGGAGGAATGTAAATGAACCTATCAAAATTGTAAATAGTGACAACAAATATTTACAGTTGGAGCCAAGTGCGGGAGCTGTATCCGCCTGCCTTGTTAGAGTTTTGTTACAACTACTAGGCTTTATTTATTAAATCTACTCTATTCATCGTTTGAACGGTGTAGTTTTACTATTGCAGAGCAATCTATTTTGAAATGTAGGCATTTAAAATTTGATTTGATACCAACACATAAAAAGCAAGAACTTTGTTAACACTGTTAATTTCACTTCTATTTTGCTTTTAAGTAATTCCTGTAATGTTTTAACCTGTAAGAGCCTTCATTGTAGTTAGAATCTGAAGTTTACTCTATAAATCTGTAACTATGTGTTAAAAGTATATATTTATAAATAGGCATTTGCATTTTGCACTTATTGTGCAGACACAGATCACCATCAACAACAACAAAAAACCTAAATTATACACCTATTATATTTATATGTACAGTAGTTCAAATCAGTGTTAGTTTTGTTCCTTTTGTTTATATTGATTTTAAACATATTATTTGCATAAGTACTTTTAATGTTTTTTACTGCTATTCCTTAAATCTATATAAAGTTTATAAACGCGTAAGATGTCATCATTATCTGGATATATTAAAATACTCATTAGTACTATGAAAATATGTTCAAGAGTACTCTAAGTAATATTTTGTAAATGTAAATTAATTATTGTTGTCCTACTGTCGGGTTCGCTTCATTAAGTAGAACTATCATATTATTGCAGAATACCCAGGTGCAAGAATTAAAGCACAGGAAGGGAATATACAAAGGTAAGATCTTGAAGATAAACACATCATATTTCAGTCGATGTTATAACTTTATTTTTATACACAAATTTGTAAAGTTTGTACAGCGACGTTGGTGTACACCAACAGTGCGGCCAACCTGGAAAATAGAATATTTTTTTCAAATTTCAAAAACAAAAAGGGATAGCACTGAAAATAAATTGAGAAAATACTTGACAGGTATTAGATGAGCAATAAATAATAATAATAATGCTTGAGGAAAAAAGGAAGACATTTGAGGAACAATAAATATTAAATATTGAGAAGTTGGTGATAGGTTGTGTTAGGCAAAAGTTTGTCCACTACTGCAATGAAATATAGTTTAATCTCAACAATTGTAAACTCAATTTAGCTTGAACAAAATCAGTTAGCTAATCAGCTGATCACAGTTTTGACTAATATTATTTAATTAGAAATCCAAGTGTCTTCAAACTGGAAAATTGTAATTTGTCAAATTCACTACTAGTGTATTTACGCAACATGCTCCAGAAAGGCTGGAGTATTGAAATAAGAGGTATCAAGAGAATGAACGAGGAATGAAAGACAATATATTTGAGAGGATTTTTATCTGCAATAAATATGATCAAAACCTGACACATTGGTGGAATATTATGAAACAAGAGAAATTAGGAAAATGGGAGATAAATATTTCAAGAACGGTAAATAGAAAGGGACAGTAGGAATTAAATGGAACACAAAATACAGGTATCAGAGTACAGTTTATTGTTTTCTATAATAAATCAACTTCAGTTCACTCATCTTCCAAACAATGTATGTATATTTGTGTAATATATATATTTCATGGGCAAGATTGAACCTTTTGAACCCATCCTTTCTATTACTAAGGTTAAGTACAATTTCTCTTTTTATCCACATAGTGGGAGACTCAAGGAAAAACAAACAGCGTACCAACTTTAAACGTCCACTTCAAATAAAACTTGATGTTATATCAAATACCACTCTTCAACTTATGAACATTACATCTCAACTCTTTTAAAATTACATTCAAAAAATCTATATATGAGGCGTTTCAAAATAAATAACAGAGTTTTTAGGATATGTAGTATTTATTACATTTAACTTACAATTATAAATAATACATCAAATGCAAGAGCAACTCAAACAGTTTTGTTGGTACATCTGTATGCATACACATTCAGTGTTTGCTTTATCTTCTATAGAAAGTCCTAGTAGCAAAGATGGCGACTAGTGAACAGAAAGCTTTTTGTGTTTTATAGTTTACAAGGGCTGAATCTGTAGTTACAGTGCAACGTGTGTTCGTATTAAGTTCAAATGTAATCCTCCAAGTGATAATAACATCCGTAGATGGTATCATCAGTATGAAAACACCGGCTGTCTTTGCAAAAGGAAGAGTAAGGGACCAAGAGTGACTGAAGAACATGATAAACGAGTGAGAGAGTCTTTCAAGCCTACAGACTTTACAGATTTTTTTTTGCAAGATTTTTGCAAGACTTCTCTGTTTTTTCCATAAATGTAAAAAAGTTTCGTAATTTTGTTCTAAATAGAACTGTATAAAAACATTTATCAATTTCAAATTTATTATTTTGATTACACCAGTTTTTATGTTCCAACTACAAGGGTGCTAACAAAAGTAGGCCTGGCTTAAAACATAATTTAGGAATATTTTATTTGACCAAAAATGAAATATTATTATAACAAAGTGTAGAGAATAAATCAAAGAAAAGAACGATATATACTTGTCTTTTCTTAGTTCACTAAAGTGTTTGAAATATCTTTAGTTGAATAACAAAATGAGGTCAATCGAATAAAACATTCCGCGTGTAAACGAAACAAAACGTCCGTTGGGATTTACCGTGAGAATCAAATGGGCTAGACCACGGTAACTAGAACAAGAGTGTAGTTCTAGTTACCGTGGGCTAGACAGTCCCGTTCCACCGCTGTAATTTACGAAAACCTTGTACTTTCCACCGCTCTTTGACTAAAGATAAAACTGGTTATATCCAGTTTAGTTCACATCGAATGAAAGCTGCAAGTTTTCTCTACAGAATTGTATAAAGAAATCTGTAAAAACATATGGGATTGTGGGGCTGTGGGCGTTAACTCAATTGACAAATTGTGCTGTTTCATTGGTTTCAAAACTGTCTAATCGCAAGGGTTTACAGAAAGCTTAGTCATTCAAATTGTATGGTACTGACATCTGATTGCAAGGCATCTTTAGATAGATCAAATATTGACGAATCCCATGGTAGCTTTATAATTTTGATCAAAATATTACTGTAGATGGTCTGGGACGTTGAATAAGTGGGAAATAACAGTACAATTGTATTCGATTCCACGCGTGGAATCAGGTTTACAGAAATCTACAATTTTAAAACGACGATTACATATGTAAATATACGTTTTAGAAAGAAATTATAAATACAAAAATTAAAATTTACAGATTTTTTGGATCGTTTAATGTTTAGTGATGAATTGATATTTCACCTGAGTGGACATGTGAACACTCATAATATGCACATCTGGGGGTCAACAAGCAAATCCCCATGAGATGGTACAGTTGCATCGAGACTCCCTTAAATTAGATTTTTTTATGCCATTACCCGACGGAAAGTTTATGGGCCTTTCTTTTTTGCTGAAGTAACTGTAATTGGTGATTCTTATCTTCATGCGCTATAACTACGGCTCTTTCCTAAATTGGAAGAAGCTGAACCAGAGAACTTTATTTTTCAGCAAGTTAATGTGCAGCCTTACTGGTATAACTCAGTACGCGATTGGTTAAACAACGTTGTAGCCGACCGTTGGATTGGCCGCCAGGAGCCGGATGTCATAGCTTGTTTCGCATGACCTCCACGCTCACCCGATCTGACACAATGCGATTTTTACCTTTGGGGGTTTATAAAAGATCATGTGTATGTGCCTCCGCTACCAGCTGACCTACCCAATTTAACCCTAGAACTGGCATCGTTAAAGCTAAAATTGAAAAGCCTGTTTATAGCGTTTTGCAAGCATATTTTTAAAAATTCGCCAAAAATAGTAAATGAACCCCAATCCAAAAGTGTTCAATAGCTTTTTTTTTAGAAGAAACTTCAAAGAATTCAAATATGCCGCTAAAAATTAGTTTCTTTCGAAACTGTTAAAGTTATTAGCTCAAGAAACAAAAAATGTTCAGTAACGAAAGGAAAAAGTTCAACTTTAGGCCTACATAACAAGTAGTAAACGTTTTTTGTATTTTTTTAGTAAGTGTAAACATTTTTTGTAATTTAGTTTTTAAATAGAACTGTATAAAAACATTTATCAATTTCAAATTTCTTATTTTGAAAAACACAGTTTTTATGTTCCAATTACACTACACTAACAAAACTGGGCCTAGCTTGAAACTTAATTTACTAATATATGCTTTGCCCAAAAAAGAAATATTATTATAACAAAGTGTAGAGGATAAAGCAAAGAACGGTATACTTGTCTTTCCTTTGTTCACAAAAGTGTTTGAGTTATCTTTAATTGAATAACAAAATGACATCAATCTAATGAAACTTCGCCGGCAAGATAGCACGGGTCATTTGAATAATGTGGGAAAGGGGCGCGCCAGACGTTCTCACCAGATATGTACATTCCACTGCTGTCTAGACGAACAAAAAACTGGTTTTTTCTAGTTTACTTCCATCCGTTAGAAAGATCAAACTATTCTCTACAAAATGGTGAAAAGAAATCTGTCAAAACATAAGGCAGTGCCTTCCCAATATCGGTTGACAAATGGGCTGTTTCATTGTTTGAAAACTGTCCAATCGCCGGGGTTTACAGAAATCTTTTGAATTAATCCTGTAAAATAGTGACAACTGATTGGAAGGCACAATTAGAAAGATAAAATCTTGACGAATCCAATGGTAGCTTTATAATCTCGATAGAAATACTTCTGTAGATGGTGTTGCCCGTTGAAGAAGTGGGAAATAACAGTACAATTGTATGCAGAACCGCGTGCGGAAATAGCTGTAGTACGATATGCATATTTTAAAACGATGATTACGTATGTAAATATACGTTTTACGAAAAAGTTGTAAATACAAAAATTAAAGTTTAATTCATTTCCTTTCCAATGGCGCCCGGTTTATTACGATTGGGTGATTTTAAGTGGATTAAATTATCGATGATGCAAATATAAGCAAATTCTTGCTTAGGTTCGAGCGGGTTGTATTTGCGTCCGAGAGACTGCAGTCTGCCACTTTGAGAGTTAAGAAACAGGATTGAAGCAGTTGTGTCAAAAACTACTCCAGACACACTGAACAAGGTTTGGGACAAACTCGGCTATAGACTCGATGTGTGCCGTGCGACGAATGGTGCTCACATTCAACACTTGTAGGAAAAACTATTTGAGTTACTTTTTCTTTGATGTATTATTTATAACTGTAAGTTAAATGTAATAAATACTACAACGTCTTAAAACTCCAATATTCATTTTAAAACACCCGGTATTATTTTTAAATTGAGAACATTTATAGCATGACTAAAACGTTCTGAAACAACTTAATATGTTTGTATCAGTTAAATGAAAAACATTACATTATGTTCGACACATTTAAACTATAATTTTAAATGAATGTAAAATGTTGTTTGTTCTTGGAAGCAACCTATACACTCAGTATATTAAACCATTTTGTAATGTTTTTAATTAATCACAGTGAACTTTGACAAGTAAAAAAAAACTTACACATACCAAATACAATGGCATTTTACCTAAAATACCTCCCACAGATGTATACCTTTAAAACTATACCCATCTTTTATTCAATGAACATAACCATGCTCTGCTTCATGTTGATTGTAAACAACAATGGTAAACAAAAGGAATAAGAAAGATGTAAAACTGACTTACATTTTGCAAAGACTGACAACACTTAACTACTTTCGAAACTAGTCCTTATGTACATCTCGATAGACGAAGTATTGTTACGACCGTGTCAGTTGTGCATTACAGGCCGTGTTCAAACGATAATTTTTACTATTATTGAAGTGGACAACCAATGTAAAGATCAATTTGGAATATGGCCATTGTAAAAAGGTAGGTGTGGCCTTCAAGACATTTGTACAAAATTCATCCCACTTAAACAACTTGGTTATAGCGTCAACGAAGGGACCGAACAAATGTTGAAGCTACATCCGATTGACGTTATAACGATGTACCAACAGGAAATGATATTATTGTTATCTTCAGTGAAAGGCAAACAACTATACAGTATTACTATTATTGGTAACATTATTCATGATGTTTATTAAAAGGAAAAACAACAGTATTACCATTATTGGCAACATGATGTTTATTCAAAAGAAAAACTGTATACTTTTCTTTTAATGTACAGTAGAGTCATGCTAGTTGGAGCTGAGGTCACCTACAATTATAAATTAGGTAACATTGGTTAGTGTGTAAAGTTTTAATGAGTAAATATTTGTAATGTGTATTAACAAACTACATTAAAAAAACACTAAAATTACAGTAGGTATTAAAACATTAACTTACTGTATTAAGAAACACGCAACATTTTTTAAATGTCTATATTACTGTGGGGGAGGGGTAAAGGTCTCACCGCTTTATATTGTATTGTCCGAACTCTTTCCAAGCAAGGTCATGGGTTTAGTTACATACAGCACACAGCACGTGAATATTGTTCCTTAGAAGAGGTGGGAGAGTTAGCAGTGTTGCTTGTAGTGGTTTTTTTATAGATTTATGACGTTACAACAGATTGGTTAAAATATTTATTGACACTAAATCAGGGGTTTATAATAACTTAAAAGATATCGATTTGGCCGCAACAAAAACAATATGACGCAATATGAGGCATTATCCGAGGCTGTTTAAACCAAGTTCAACTGTATGTACTATGATCAAGACGAGATTATTAATGTAAATACAACATTTTCTGTTTTCTTATTTCTTCAAATAAAAATGTACCGTACCTGAATTACGTCACAAAGCTGCAGATATAGGTCTAGACGAGATGATGTTGATGGTCTATTGATGTATTGATGATGTCTTCATGAGGATGGTGAAAGAGG
>JAGFPH010020134.1:0-11183 GCA_018207615.1 Philaenus spumarius
ATCGTGTAGTCAAAGCCTCGCGTTTAATTCGCCGCTGATTGTCGGCTTCATGTAGTCCATCAAAGTTTGCCGCTTACTATCGGCGGCGTTTTGTACGTTCGCGTAGTCAAAGTTGTGCGCTCAATCCGCTGCTGATTTTCGGCTTCTTCTTCTTCTTCTTCTGTGGGCGGTCCGAAACCTTAAGCACGTCAGCCTCTTGGGCTTATTGCGCTCCCACTTAAGGATGTTGAACCCTTAGTTACCCTTGTCGAGATCCATAAGCCTGTTGAACTTAAGGATCTTGCTGACAAGGTCATCCTGAGGTATTGTTTGTCCTTTGTTCAGCCTGCCAAAGGTTCTATGACTCACCCGCTCAAGCCTCTCACACTCATAGATAAGGTGTTCCGCAGTCTCCTCCTGCAGGCCACATTTCCTGCATTTAGGATCTCTGGTAAAGATACCCATATTTTTCATATGTTTCCTGAAGTGGCCGTGCCCTGTGATTAGGGCAATCACCTCTTTTGCCTTGCACCTACTTAATGACAGGATGTCCGATGCAATTTGTCTTGATGGATCAAGAAGTGAAAGCTTACTCATCTTTAAGCCTTGAGTGTTCTTCCACCTCGTACTATGTTCCATCCTTGCCCAGTCGGCAACCACTTGCATGGCTGTCGTCTTGGATATGCCACAGAAGGGTTGCGGTCCTGTGAAGTCAGAAGCTGATGCCCTGTTTGCCAGCCTATCTGCACGTTCGTTCCCATCTACTCCAGCGTGTCCTGGAACCCAACAGAGTGTAACCTCGTTGGTGCCCGCAAGCTGTTTGATGGATTCGGCGCATTCCCAGACTAATTTTGACCTGATCTCATTTGAGCTCAGGGCTTTTAATGCAGCCTGGCTGTCTGTGTATATACAGATTTCTCTATTCATGTGTCCGAGTCTTAGGTTTTCCCTGGCACATTCCAATAAAGCTGTGATTTCTGTTTGGAACACTGTTGGATTTTCCCCCATTGGCAGCACACATTCCTGCCAGGGGTGTCCACCACAGATCCCCGCACCTGTACTCCCTTTAGTCTTTGAGCCGTCTGTGTACCATTACAGCTCATGCTCAGGGAGGGGTCTCCTTCCCTCTGACCATTCCTCTCGGTCTGGTATTACCACCCGGAATGGTTTTGAGAAAGAGTATCTAGTTTTCATATGGTCCGAGATCATATCCAGCATCCGATCTCTGGCAACCAATGTGGTTATCCTGGCGTGTCCCAAGTCCCTTGGGCCTTGTATCCAGAGTTCCTCGCATTGGAGGCGATAAGCACTCTTCCTAGCCGCTGCCCTAATAAATAGATCCAGGGGGAGAATGTCCAGACAGCAGTCCAGGGCAGCACTTCTTAGCGCTCCCGTGATGGCAAGACAGGCAAGCCGCTGCACCCTTGCCAGGTTTGCCACCACGCCCTGGACCTCTGTTCTTGTCCACCATACAATAGCGCCATACGTCATGGCCGGTCTCACCACGGAGGTGTAGAGCCAATGCATCAGCTTAGGCCTCAACCCCCATGTCCGCCCAACCATGCGCCTGCTCGCCATGAGTGTCCACTTACCTCTATCGATTACTCGATTGAGCTGTGCACAGAAGTTCTGCCTCTGGTCCAATATCACTCCCAGGTACTTAACCTCTGTTGTTATAGTGATCCCACTACCTTGAAGGCTGAGGGGCCGAAGACCCTCCAGTTTCCTCCGTTTGGTAAATGGGATGGCCAGAGTCTTGCTCGGACTGACACTCAGCCCCGTTTTCCTGCACCACTTCTCAACGGTTCCCAGTGCCACCCCAAGCAGCTCCGTAATAGTTGGCACAAACTTACCTACCACTAATATTACAACATCGTCTGCATAGCCTTGCGCGTATGCTCCATTGTTGTTGAGTTCTGTGAGAAGATCATCCACCACGAGGTTCCAGAGAAGGGGCGAAAGAACCCCTCCTTGTGGACATTCTCGCTCCACTTTGACCTCTACAGTCTCACCATACAGAGAAGACTCTACAGTTCTGCCCCGAAGCATGGCCCCGATCCACTTGCACAGCAGATCTTCAACCCCACGCCTCCCGGCTGCCTTAATAATCGTCTCTGTTCTGGTGTTGTCAAAGGCTCCCTCAATGTCCAGAAAGGCACCAAATGCTACCTCCTTACATTCCAGAGCTCCTTCAATTCTGCCCACCAAGTGGCAGAATAAGCATGCTGATTGGCGTGAATTGGACGTTCTACAAGTGCCCCATCACATATATGCCTATGCAGTATCTTTTCCAATACCTTCAGCAGGATGGATGTTAAGCTTATTGGTCGAAACGCCTTAGGATCGGTGTAGTTTACCTTACCTGGTTTCGGAATGAACACAATTCTGGTCTTTCTCCATGATCGTGGAATATGTCCAGTAGCTAGACTAGCCCTATATAGCTTGCAAAGTACTGTCCATAAACTATCTACGTTCTGCTGGAGACAGACGGGTCTGACCCCATCGCCCCCAGGAGATTTGTACGGTTCAAATGTCCCCACTGCCCATTTGATCCGACTGCATGTAATTATCCGACTGGCCAGTCTCCAGTCGTTGATTGTAGCAGCGGGTCTAGCACCGTCACACGAGGGTGCTTCCTCACTGCCCCTAGTTACTGTACAGCCAGGAAAGTGTGCCACAAGAAGCTCCTCTAGCACCTCTCCCGGTTCCACCGCAATCTCTCCAGTAGCTTTTGTGATGTTACCTACCGGTGATACTGGGTCTTTAGCCAAGAGTCTGTGAATCCTGAAGGCCTCCAGCACCCCTTCCATCTCCGTGCAGAACTTCCCCCAGGAGTCCCTCTTGGCTTTCCTTATCATCCTACTATACTGGGATAGAAGGTCATGATAGGCTTCAAAGTTGTTGACAGCCTTAGCGATCTTAAAGAGGTCTCTAACCCTCTTCCTCATGACTGACAGCTCACGGGTCCACCATCCGGCTCCTACGTTCCTCACACGTGTCAACGGACAGTGTTTCTCGTAGGAACCAACAATGGCCTCCCTGAGCCGATCAGACATATGTTCCAGTTCATCTATGCCCTGGACCTTACCTGTCATGAGTCCTGTCTTCAATCCAAGATCATGCTTATAGGATTCCCAGTCCGTCCTTCTCGGATTCCTGAACGTCTGATGCTCTAGTCTCAGCTCACCTATCCTGAAACAAATGTGCTTGTGATCTGACAAAGATGGCTCTGATGATACATGCCAATCATGTATTCTTTTTGCCACCCTTGCAGAGCTCAGTGTAAGGTCTATCACCTCACTTCTGGCTTTAGTTACAAAAGTTGGTTCATTACCTCTATTAATAATTTCTAAGTTATTAGAGATAACGTAATCTATTAATGCCTCACCTCTCTTATTGGTATTGGTGCTCCCCCACGCCATGTTGTGTGCATTGGCGTCGCACCCAAGGATAAGGTCTGACCCCTTCCTCTCTGCATACTCCACCAGGTCCTGGATCCTTTGTGGTAGTGAATCTCTGCCATCGTTATACGGGAGGTATACCGATGCCAGCAGCAGGGTTTTCCCAATTCCAGCAATGTCCAGTCTTACCACGGACATATCTCTGGAACAGTATTCTAAAACAGGTACATTGATTAGTCTCTTATCAACTAAAATGCATGCTCTAGGTCCATTATCACATTTGGCATATACCAACCTACCTCCTGTGTTTCCTAGTCCCAATACTTTGCCCTGTCTGACCCAGGGTTCTTGTATTAGGACAGCGTCCAGCTTGCCTGCAGCAAACCTCCTACACAGCACCGCTGTTGCAGCCCTGCTGTGCTGGAGGTTTATCTGAAGGACTCTACCTCTCCTCATCTTCAGTGCGGCTGCCCTGTAGGACTTTCAAGAGCACCTGGTCAAGACCCAGGTACACCTTCCATCCTCTGGTCCTCAGCGTGTTGGCTGACAGCTCATCGATGACCAGGATGACGATTTGAGAATTCTCCTCCATCCTGCCACCCACTATCCTCCAGTCCCCAACGACCAGGTTTTTATTTTGCCTGCCCAGCATCTTAAGAAGGGCAGTTGGCTCTTTCCTAGCCAAGCACTTAGAGGTCCTAAGGAGAACCTTGGTAGTCATTAGGAGGTCTTTATACCCTCCTATCCGCACCGCAGTTCCTCCCTCCCCTCCAGTACTTAGCTTGGGGGCCGTTCTTTTAAGCCACTCTGTCGTCTCTGCATTGTCGCAGGTGATTACTAGTGCCCCTCTTTCTCTATAGGTCTTCTGAAATTGAAGAGTGGTCCCTTCCTCGACAAGACTTATCTCCTCAATCAGAGCCTCCTGAAGGGCCTCTAGTTGCTCTTCCGTGAGTCTAACCTCTGGATAGGCTAATGGGACTATCGCCATCTTCTCTCCCACAAGCTGGTCCCTATAGGCGGTCTTGCCCGCGCCCTGCCCACTTGTAGATGGTTGCAAGTCAGGTCGAGTCACAGGGTCTGATCCCCCTTGACCCTGCCTGCTTGTCGACGTTCGAGATTCCAGCCGAGTCAAGGGGTCTGTCCCTCCTTGCTTCGGACTCTTCATCATCGGGTTTTTCTTTTCCGAAGATGAAGTGTCCGAGAGACTCCTCTTACTCTCCCCGCCAGACGACTTCACCTTCTTCACAAACCCAACCTTCTTCCTCCATTCAGCGCGGGTCAGCCATTCTCCCCCCTCTGCTGTTCTCAGTGCCTTGGACCTCCTTCTTGCATTTCCAGGCACTGCTCTGCTGGTCTCAGTGTTGGTCGTTTCCCCAACGCCTGCCAGTAGCCTTTCTTTATCATCGAGGTCCATATCCTCATCGGTGATGGTGGTTTCATCAGCAGTGACGTCCAGGGTCAGACCCCCAGACTCCACTGCTTGATGTACCAGCTCCAGAGTCTCCTCTGTGAGCTGGCCTCCAGGGTGACCCTCTGTCACCCTACTCCTCTCCGCTCTCCTTTCTTCCGCCGACAATGATGCTTGGCCCTCCCCAGAATCCGAAGGGCCTGCCTCCGAAGAGGGTGGACTAGCCGAGCTCCCGCTCGGGGTACCACCTGGGGAACTTGAATTATTCACATTCATTGCATTGGAGTTCATCCTTGGTTTTAAGTCGGAGTGTCCTTCTCCTAGCCTTGGGGTTGCCACACCCTCGTGTGCAAGGCAGCACGTTTTCCGGTTCTTCCGCCTCTTCAACCGTTGGGATCGGGATCCTCGTCCGCCGTCAGAGCCGTTGACCACTTTTCACCTAGTAACCCTTAGGCAGGGGCCCTCACAAGGTGCTACCATCCGGAGCAAGATGGACCAAGGTTTTTGATGAGGTGTTACTCCTCCCCCTCCTCCTTTCCCAAAAGGGACCCCGGGCTTGGGACCGGTACAGCGGAGTAGTCAAAGCCGTGCGTTCAATCCGCCGCTGATTGTCGGCTTCATGTAGTCCATCAAAGTTTGCCGCTTATTATCGGCGGCGTTTTGTACGCTCGCGTAGTCAAAGCCTTGCGTTTAATTTGCCGCTGATTGTCGGCTTCATGTAGTCCATCAAAGTTTGCCGCTTACTATCGGCGGCGTTTTGTACGCTCGCGTAGTCAAGGCCGTGCGTTCAATCCGCCGCTGATTGTCGGCTTCATGTAGTCCATCAAAGTTTGCCGCTTACTATCGGCGGCGTTTTGTACGCTCGCGTAGTCAAAGCCTTGCGTTTAATTCGCCGCTAATTGTCTGCTTCATGTAGTCCATTAAAGTTTGCCGCTTACTATCGGCAGCGTTTTGTACGATCGAGTAGTCAAAGCCTCGCGGTTAATTCGCCGCTGATTGTCGGCTTCATGTAGTCCATCAAAGTTTGCCGCTTACTATCGGCGGTGTTTTGTACGCTCGCGTTGTCAAAGCCGTGCGTTCAATCCGCCGCTGATTGTCGGCTTCATGTAGTCCATCAAAGTTTGCCGCTTACTATCGGCGGCTTTTTGTATGATCGTGTAGTCTAGGCCTTAGGGCACTTGAAGTAGTGGACAAGAACTACCATGGTTCAGAAAAGGAGGTTGGATTGGGGCTCTTTTATATTTACCACGATATAGAATACCTATTGAACCCAACCAAGTGATTTAGAGATTCAAAAAATCAGGAGGAAACCAAAGACTTTCTCTCTAGCGTTAGACCTAATTACACTCAATATAAATTAAACTCAAAATGTTGTTATTTTAACCTAAAATGTCACAATTATAATTAGCTGTTCATTTATAATTAGTATCAAACTTGTTTCTTTGAAGTCAAAATTGTAAAAATTTTCTATTAGTAGTCTACTCTTTAAACATCTGTAGTTCTGTTCAAGTAATTAAAAGGGGTACTATTTAACTATTATACAAAATCTGAATATAGTAAGATTTTAAAAATCTTGTAAAAAACATAAAATACTGAAGGAAAATTTTAAAATGACAATGCTCCCAAATTGATAATTGTTAGTTTGATAATTTCATACTACAAAACCGAAAGTTCCCTCCCAAAATGATGCCCTGGATCCGCCACTGACAATAATTAATTGTTGGAATTTTCAATTGTTTATTTTTAGAGTTGATACGTGCGATATCATTGAAAATGTATGTACCAAACTCAATTGTCCATGATCTTTCCATTTCTCAGGCATAGGAACCCGTGTGAGATTGGGATTTCGGGATTTTAACCACTTTAATATTAGTACCAAATTTAAAATCCATTGTTAAACTGTCATAATGGATTCAATTACAATGAAAGTTTTAAAGATTACTTTTGTTTGGCTGAACTAAATTTGTTTAAACTTTTTACTTCCTTCAGTCAGCTCAAATAACATTCTGATCTTTAATTAGTACGTCCCAGTAATTGAGCGGAGGGAGCGGAGCGAGCAAAGCTCTTATACTACACTCTGGCTTCTTATTTCCACATACTCTTCCTGAACGGCTGAAGTGATCCGCACGAAATTTGGTACGGTCATAGTAACCAACTATGGGAAGTTATAAATCTGAAATGGTCCAAATCGGACGTCAGGGTTTTGCCTTACGGACCTTTAAAGTTACAATGTTATTTGAATAGAAGAAATATTTTATTTGGTTTGTTTACTGTGTGTTGATTATACAGCTGTTAAAAGGATCATATCTAACTTCAGATTGTTACTATCAGCTGTTTGTAAATACAATAGTTTTATGTGCAAGTAATTGTTGTTTTGCAGCTGTAAAAACTAAAATAGATTATACTGTTTTAACAATTATTTAGTAACAAATTATGAGTAAAAAATAATCTATCAAATGAATATTATTTAAGGGCAAAATTGATTCGTGGTTATATTTATCCAAAGTATTGATTAAAAAATACTTGGTCCGCTCAATATTGCAAGCAGACAACTGCATTGCATACCTAGTTTAGGGGTCATTGAGTTTTATGTTACCTACGGTGTTAACTGACAGTATGAACAGATCTTTTATTTTGATAAAAATGCATCCACTAAAATATTACATAATGTTCGTGATTTTCAAATATCAATAAATGGCTAGTGGATACATACTTCAAGTTACAAAATTATAATAAATTAGTAAGGCACTCGGAGTTTTTTCAAGTGCATACCAGCATAAACCAGTTTTATATTAGTTGTGACAAAACATCTTGGTAAGTAACATTGTGTAAAGCAAAACATTTTTTTTGTTTCAGCTGCCTTCGTTATGTCATCCTCAAAATCTTACTTGCTCTTCACACCTCCTTATGGTGTAACTTTTCGGCCTTTTTTTTTTCCTTTTTTTTCAAAATTATGGGGTGTAGCACAGGCCGCGTCCGTCGTCAGACACGTGCACCCTGGAGTGCTGCGATACCCAGCATACTAAATGGCCTGGAAATGGGTTAAGTAGAAAAACAAGCCAGAAGACAGAAGGAAGAACATCCGCAACCCTAAGAAGGCAGGTGACCGTCACAATCAATTAATGTATACTGTAAAAAAGGGCGATTGGCAAGTTACTGTAAACAACGACCTGCAAAATCAACAATGTATTAAATATTAACCGACAACAAAATGGCATATTTTTATTTGTATGGATTAAGATTTATTAGATATATTCAAATAGAATATAGGAATAGACGTATAAGAATTTTCTATATTGTAGTTTTTCATTTAAAAACATGAATATTGGTTGTATCCCACTTTGATTTTCATATGTTATTTTTATAGTATAAGTATAAGAAAACCGTGTTTTCTATTTCAAATAAGTTATAGTTGTCATTAAATAGAGCATACTATTTATAAAATATTCATGTTTGCTCTAACCTACTTACCAACATGTCAAGTGAATTCAACAAAACAGCAAGTGAATTCCGAGCTGGTGATGCCGTCCAGTCAAAACGGTAGCCAAGTACATGCCGACGAAAGAGCGGCCACTCTCGGTGGCCATGCGACCTGAGAGGACTAAGTTCATTGGAAATAATACGAGTTGTCTAAGAGTCGGGTGTGGCCACTGGTAGTGGCCTTTCAAGCGCAAAGGGTTAAGGAAATACTAAACTTTTTAAAATGAGTTTATTACAGTAGAAGAAATCGACAATTTACTTTTATTATTATACAGTTCTAACAGAGGTTTTCTAAATAAAAGTAAATGTTTAGTCGAAAAAAATCCTATATCAGTAGAGCATCATCTAATTTATAGTCTTGCATTTTCCACTATGAAATATTTCCCCACTAATTGTAAACAGTTAGTTTTCTGTTGCACTTTAGGTTTGTTCAATGTTAGGCCTAGTCCTAGTTAAATTTTTGTTTTTTTAATTTTCATTACACTAAGGCCACTTTAGCCGAGGCCAACCAGTGATGCTATTAGTAGCTGATTTGGTTGAGGGCCATTGTTTCAATAATCGATACCTATTTAGCCGAGGGTAACTAGTGGCGCAACCGAGTAATTGATGACGCACAGTTGTTCAGCTCGGCAACTGACCGGGTAACTTTTTGTTGCTCAACAGCATGTTGGGGTATTGTAGTAACTGCCCACTTCCAGAGTCAAGTATATGACGCTTAACGTATACAAGATTCATAAAATAATTGAAGAAACAGTATCAGGATTTCTTTGCCTTAAATAATAAATAATGTAATACTTCATTGTTATATTTAAAAGGATACTTTTTGGGTTTTTGTTTGTTTTTAGGTCACAACCCTATTGGTAGGGTTTCTGGAGTTTCTATTTCTGGAGATTCATAATGCCCTAGGACTTTTTAGCCAGCCTAGGGAGTTTTTTTAGCTAGTCTTTATATAATCCAACAACTCATAAAAAGTGATTTAGACAAATTTATTGTCGACTTTACACAGGTTGTCAAATAATGTATAATATAAGCCTGTAGCCAGCCTAAAGACTGGAGTTGGATGTTTACGTACTGTCCTAACCCTTTGTCTTTTCTCTTTTATTAGCAAAGTTGGTTTTTCATTATTTTGGTGTCATTTTTTCAACTGAGCTGTTTTCTGCACTTTCCAAAAGTAACACAACCAGTGACTTAGCTTAGTCACCGGTGTCGTCACTGGTTGCGAGTAACTTGTTACCCACGGCTAATAGCGGCCTATATCTCTTAAAATATAGCTTCTTAAATGTTTTCGACATTTTAACTGGAGTTTCTTAAACTGACGAATTAATTTTGAGAAATGAGTTTGACCTTTGCATGAAATGAAGAGAAATCCTTTTTTATCTATGGTAAACGTTGATTTTAAAGTAATAAGAGTGACAGGATGGTGTAAACCTGTTTGATATCTTCAGTCCAGGGTCGCCGAGAAGGGGGAGGCAAAAGGGGCACATTGCCCCGGGCCTCCATCGTCAGGCCCCTGGCCCCTGGATTTAAAAATTGAAAACAACATGAAACATGAAACAAAATGAGTTAATATGTTGATTTAACAGTCAATTTACTTTTTTCATATCAAGTCAATTTAGTGTTCTTGGTCGCCGTCTCATTCTCATTATCTTGGCGGGTGGGACTAATGAGATAACGCTCCCTAGATAGTCATATTCAACTACTTTTGTACTACTCACATCTTTATAAATAATCTTATTGCATGCATTTAAAATTTTGGAATTTGTGATCATACTGTCAAACAGGATTTTACTTAAATTTGCAAAAAAACATTTAAACGTTTGGTTCAGACTGAATTGATTAATTAAATACAATTCCCCCTACGTTCAAAACGGGCGTGCCCTAGAGGTTGCAAAATATTTTATTTTATACCTTATTATTGTGTAGTTATGTTCTAAATTTTTTATTTTATTTTTTATGTGATTGTATGTACAGGGTGTCCAGCTTCGACTGTCCGAAACTTCACGGACGTATTTGTCTGCTAAAAACAAGCAACTAATGCAATACAACATGTGTCCTATCTCTATTCGTTTGCTGTCTGTCAGTCTGTATGTGATTTTTACAAAATACTTAATATTTTTTGAAGTAGGAAAGATATTGAGCTTAAACTTTGTATACATATTTGTTGCGTAACCTTTTATCACTGTACGAAAAATTATAACATCATTTTAAATATTTTCAAAATGGCGGCTGTTTATAATTTTTAATGTCACATATCTCAAGAACCGACCATTTTAGAAAAAAATACAAGAGACAATAAAGTTTACATATTTAATGACAAACAAAATGTTTTTTTTATTTTGCCTGTAGCTCAAAGGATAATGACAAAAAGGAAAAATGTATTGCCTTAATCTTTATGTTTGTGTTAGATCTGAAACTTGTATTATACATTTTTTGTTTTCAGCCAATATTTCGGCTATCTTTAAAGATATGTGGAAAAATAAAAAACCCATTTTGTTTGTTATTAAAAAAGTAAACTATTTTGTCTCTTATAATGTTTTTGTAAAGTTAGCGGTTTTTGAGATATTTGACATTAAAAATTGTAAACAACCGCTATTTTGAAAATATTTAAAATAATGTTATAATTTTTCGTACAGTGATAAAATGTTACGCAAAAACTATGTATACATAGTTTAAGCTCCAATATCTTTGCTACTACCAAAAATATTAAGTATTTTGTAAAAATCATCATTTATGTACCGGTACATCATTTTTATAAGTATATTTCCGAATCTAAGTTAGGCCTTTGGACAAGTTTATAACCCTCACATTTCCATAGATAAATTATTCTTTCATAAAACCGCCTACGTAAATTTGGTTGCGAGACTAACGTCATTTAACGTTATTCATATTCTATAACTTTTTTTATTAACAAATCA
>JAGFPH010020135.1:0-14506 GCA_018207615.1 Philaenus spumarius
AAATCATCGCGTAATATTAAACGACACAATGTATACACAATAATACTTTACTACCGATACTTTTACATGAATAAACGTAGCCCTACTGATGTACTTTTTTTAAATAATAAGTTATAAGTTTATTTATTTTACATAACACTTGTAAATAGTATCAAAATGTAGTTTGTATTGTTACTCATTTTTGTTTCTTTGTTAAAATAGTTATTATATCTATCTTTATAAGTTGTTTTAACGTTAATCGTGAACAAGAAACAGGTCCGCGAGCGTTACCGACATCAGACAGACAAAAATTGAGATAAGGCTTGTTTCGGATTCTTTGATGTATGAAACGTAAATAAACGAAAAATCACACTATTCTCAACAGTCTACAAACAAAACTCTTATTCTATTTATATATGGATTAAAAAGTCCCATATCTATACAGTATTTACATGTTGCAAGTAATACAACACAAAGTTGTCGCGACAATTTTAATAGTAAGTAGAGAGTCCCTTCCCCTCCAGCGGACGGCGTCCCCACTTTCCTATATTCTTTCCTCCCGCCAGCGCATCGTAAAGTCCATGCTAAAACTGACGAGCTATACCACACAATAAGGATTACTATTTAAAAATATTTACTTGCAACCGAATAAGAATATGACAAGAAAATCTTGGGAGTTAATACTTTTAAATCATAATTAATGTAGATTAAAAAAATGGTGCAATGTTTCTGCATGTTAAAATGAATACACGTGGAATCGTATGTAGAATAATTTGTAGACAAATGGAAAATCTGAATTTCTTGGCTCCGCCATTTTGGATTGGGGCATCGGAGAAGGGCTTATTTTACACCAATATTCTCGTCTCAACGAGGGCTTCAAAAAAATTAGGTACTGTATCGCTTAATAAGGGTTACTATTTAAAATGTTTGACTTGCAACCCCCCTCCCCCTCTTAACCGAGTATGGTTAAAATTCATGCATACCCTTAAAAGGTGCAAAATTTGCCCAATATAACTTCTGAAAGTTTGGAGTAAATACGTGTAACAGGTTTAAAATTACGAAAGGATGCTGAACTTTGCAACACTGTATGTACAATACAAAGGACGATAAATACGAGTCTAGGACCGAGGGCCAGTTGCCTAAAAACTTTGACGAGGGTAATTTGACAGCCAGAGGCTTGGCGGAGCGAGGGCCAGCCGGCTAAGGATCAGTGACCTGTTCTACTGTGCGGTGGGTGTGCGGGTGGAAAGGTTTTAATTATCGTTTATGTATTCCGATAACAGTATGATTATAATATTTATATAATTATAATATTTCGTCGTATTATCACTTTATATAATTAGAATTAAAAAAAACTATAGGACTTACCTAAACTGTTTAGTCATAGTATTTTGCCAATAACAGTATGATTATAATATTTGTATAATTATAATATTTCGTCGTATTATCACTTTATATAATTAGAATAAAAAAAAAAAATAGAGGACTGACCTAAACTGTTTAGTCACAGTATTTTGCCGATAACAGTATGATTATAATATTTGTATAATTATAATATTTCGTCGTATTATCACTTTATATAATTATAATTAAAAAAACCTAACCTAACCTAACCTAACCTAAAACTCTTCTATAGAAATTAGTTTAGAGTCGTACTCTATGCATTTAATCTTACCCCTCCCCTGAATCACTTCCGCTCTGGGGAGTCGACTGGTCCTCGGCCCTACCTGGCTGTTTTGACAGTTTTATCACCCCCACGGCAAAAGATCGGCTGGCCCTCGCTCCGTTTTCCGATAAATACAGGCCTAGAAAAATCATTCAATCTTTCAAATTACTAACGAATGTTTGATATTACATGTTTAATAATTGCTTCACTTTTTAGTCCACTGTTTTGGTCTGTTCTATCTTTCAGTATTCAACAAAAACAACCTTATTTTTTACTCCTTAAATACCGTTCCCTTATTCAAGTAATGAGTTAAGGGGGCGCTTCCCTGCCCGCCAATTGAATCTTATTCCCATAAGAGCAATGCTACAGAATAAGTCATTTTTTTCCGTTAATTCGTGGAATAAATTTAAAAACTTGGTTTCATTTTGAAGTACTGTCATATGCGGATGTTGATTGCCGAATACATTTTCAGAAACCGTTTTATTGTTTTCATAAACGTATGATATAAATAGTAAAAAATAGTAAACTTTACAAATTTTTTACTCAGTTGCAAAAAGAGATATTGCAAAAATCCTTAGCAATCAACACCCACAATCTATTTTACTTTAAGAAAAAAAATACAGCTTTCGTTTTTTAACTAAAACAGCACAAAAATATGCTTAATAGTGAAGGTATGTTTTGGTTATTTAACATTGAAATTGGTACCCAATATCGTAGTTTTGAATGTGGAGAGCCGAGCCTTAAGGTGAAGCCTTAGATCGAGCATCAGGTGGTTCAAACCCCCCTCCCCCCCTCAATCACCTCCACCGGAGTCTAAACCCTTGTCTCGCAAACCAAGGGGTGATTGATTGATTGCGTTCTAAATATAAGCCCAAAGGTAAAACGCCGATCGTTACGTCAGGCTTGAAGTACAGCTTGTAAGCGTAATGTACCCGGCCCGCCTTGAGTCGTGTTTTTACAGGGTATTTAAAAAACGTTGACTAATAATTCGACTACTTGTTTACTGCATCGTTTAAAACGTTCCAATACCAATCGTAGGTCCTGAAATGCTTCCATGTCCGTCCGGCCGTCATCTTTTTTTTTTACTCAGATTAAGCAGCTGAACCGCTGAAGTTAGTCGGGCGAATTACCAAAATTTCGTTTATACGTTTGTGGGTCTCAACCAACTATTTGGGAAATAGGTCTACTCACGAAGGCGGTGAATAGCTGCATGCGTGCATGAAATAATATATTAGTGGAATTTGTTTGCCCCTCGGCTTCCATCCCCGGCTCACCCGCTGTTCATTCCGTTCACAGCGGAAAAATTCGAGTTTGCACATCTACCTTTTTTTTTCGCTAACGAACTCATCCCAGCGACTTAGACAACCGACGTGTGCACCAAAATTGGAGCAAATCGGAATTCAAATGCGGCCGATAGAGTGCGAACCCATATATACATTTATATAAAGTTTTTACTGACACTCCAAAACGTGTTCTGGTTACCATGATCGGTGCTCATTTACACTCCCGGACCTTAGGTCTCACCATAAGAGTCACTGGATGAGCTCATCTTTCCTATGGAAATTCGCAAATAATAAAGACTTTGGTTAGTAATCGACATCATCCGTAAAAATTGTGTTCTATACATTTACCAGAAAATAATTCATTACTAAATCACCTTCTTTTGCTATTTAGACCTACTTTCGATTAACTTCCTACCACTTCATTTTCATACATTTACAATCCATCCAATTCTCGGCAACTAACCGTCAAAACAGTTTCCAAATATAACCTCTTTGCTTACAAGAAGAAGAAGAAACACCAGCTCATCGCTTGGCAACGATTCAAACAATCAGGTTTACGTAAAATCCAAAATGTGACAAAATCATTAGTGTTTGTTTTGTGTTTTATTTGTGCGTGTTTGTGTCGTTCGTCACATTCCTCACACATACCAAATTCTAGTTTACATAATATATTTTACATCTACTATAACATTTACAGTACTATACTTGTGTGTTTTATGTATACATTTTTGTTTTAGTTGATTACATTTTTGGTCTACATTTAAGGTTAGTTTTTGTTATTCTATTTTACTGTGAAGTTTATTAGTTATTGAGTGAAAGATTTATTTATAAAAAGCCTTTCTCAAATAAATTGTGGCCTATCTATTTATAGTTTGACATATTTAAGGATAGGAATTGTTATTATATTATCTAATGTAACCTATTTTAGCCTAGCCTATGCTAGCAAAATATTAATTTAAATTAAATCTTAGGCCAAGCTCTACTTTAATTAGGCCAGCCAAAAATGAATGCGTTTGGTAGTCAATTTTTAAAATCGTGTTTTACATTTTACTAATTTTGTCCGAGCTATTAATTTAATTTTTATTGGCTTATTGTCCAGCTTTTGTCACATTTTGAAAGCGTGTAACAATTATGCCAATTAAATTACCCTACTTCGCTCACAGTTCAAACTTTTAAATTGTATTGCATTATATTGGTTATGCC
The DNA here is from genome assembly GCA_018207615.1 of Philaenus spumarius. Taxonomy (NCBI): domain Eukaryota; kingdom Metazoa; phylum Arthropoda; class Insecta; order Hemiptera; family Aphrophoridae; genus Philaenus; species Philaenus spumarius. Next base: position 4,132 of record JAGFPH010020135.1, read on the forward strand.
TACATATTAAATTAAAAATATCATTAATATTTGTGTTCTAATTTCTTAATAAAAAAACATGCAGTCGGGGGACTGCCGGTAGAAGTGAAAACTCCTTTAGCTTTGATCGCTCAATTTTGGCATTGCTGAGAAATTTTTTTACGAGGTATTATTTAAAAAATATTGTTTGTTATTTATCAATAAGTAACAGTTATGTTCTATTTTACATGAAAAAGTGAAATGACAAAAATAATAGTGATAAAAAAATTTAAAATGTAATGTGCCCTGTATTCTAAAATAACAAAAAACTTCATTAACCACGCGTTGTGCGTTTTTAAAAATTTTGTAATGTTTAGGAAATAATGTACCACGAATTGTTTTATTTATCAATATAAAATACTATACATAATTATTTCAGTTATATTACATAAAAGAAAATAAATATAATATTTAATACATATATATTCTCGGTGGCGGTGGCGGTGTCGCGATCTCATAAATTTTTCCTCTCCCGCAAATGTATATACCACAGTATATGGGCCTACATATACTCGCAGTGGCGGTGGCGGTGTCGCGATTTCATACTTTTTTCCTCACCCGCAAATGTATATACCACAGTATATACTCGCCTATATACCACCTATATACTCGCGGTGTATATACCACAGTATATACTCGCCTATATACCACCTATATACTCGCGGTGGCGGTGTCGCGATTTCATACTTTTTCCTCACCCGCAAATGCTTTCTTACGGGGTGCACAACGTGCCTAAAGAAGTTTTACTTCAAAATTAGTTTGGATTTAGGTATAATGTAGGAATATAGGTGACATCACTGACTTATTTTTACACATGTGTCTTTACAAAATGCAAAAATTGATGATAAAATATACCCTTGAACAGTAAAATTATGCTTCCTCCAAATTGGCTGTGCAAAAAAATTTGGCTTTTGTCAAAAATAGAAGGAAAACAGTTTGAAAACCTCGGTTTTTTTGTTAATATTGAGAAACGCGGCAGCGTTCTGTCCCGTTAAATACATGTTTTGCCTATACATTAATAGTTAGGCTACTCGTGACATCAAAATTTAGGATGGCCTAAAACTGTCCTTGCAACAAACTGCCTTTGCAAACATATTCGATTTTCGTCAATAATACAACTAATACAGTTCGTAAACCTCAATATTAAGTCAGTATTTATATAAACGCGGCAGCGTTCTGTGCTGTTAATAATACATGTTTTGCAACGAATAACTTGTAATGTTAACATATAGCCTTTTAAATACTATCAGGTCCTTGCCCTAAATTGTCTGTGCAAACATATTCGGTTTTTGTCAATAATACAACTAACACAGTTCGTAAACCTCAGTATTAAGTCAGTATTTATATAAACGCGTCAGCGTTCTGTGCTGTTAATAATACATGTTTTGAAACGAATAACTCGTAATGTTAACATATTATAGTAGCCTGAAAACTATCTTTGCCCCAAATTTTCTGTGAAAACATATTCGGGTTTTGTCATAATACAACTAACACAGTTGTTCGAAAACCTCAGTATTAGGGCAGTATCTAAAAACGCGGCAGCGTTCTGTGCTGTTAAATCCATGTTTTGCCGAGCAATGAATAACTCGTAATGTCAAAGCATAACCTGAACACTATTCTTGCTCCAAATTGCTATGCAAACGTATTCACTTTTTGTCGAAAACAAAACGGTTTGATAACCTTGATTATGGTATTATTGAGAAACGCGACAGCGTTCTGTCCTGCTAAATAAAACGTCGATGCTCAGTATATTAACAAATAGGTATAGTAAATTTTAGTTAATTTTGTTTGTAGGCCTAACTTAAAAATTTGCAATTTAGCTTTAGTAATAGTTGGAACTAATTCAGTTGTTATTTGTTTTAGGTAAGTGAATCGCTACATTTTAACAAATATTGGAGAGACTGTACACGTGAGTGTAGTTTTTATTTTACAATTATATATACAGTACTCATTTGCTTTATGTACATACAGTATAGCTGGCCAAACGGCAATAATTTCCATATTTTAAGCTAACACGTAAAAAATATAAAGCCTTCTTTATAACTTAAACTAGTTTCCCAGATTATTAATTTATAAATAGAATCCGAAACACGGTATTACGAATGCATGTTTCAACGATTTTGCGGCTTGAGTCAGGCCTTTTGCACTGAAATCATACTGTACACTCGGGAGTTTTCTTCAAGGTAAAGAAGAGCCTTAAGATATCTATTTATACCTAATTTATATTTACCCATGAATAGTTCATTCAACAACAATTATATTTACATAGTAGGATTTTTAAACTAGAAACCGAAAGATAAGGAATGAGAAATGTTTTTAGTAATGCCGAGTTATGAGTCTGTTTCCGCAAAAGGGTAGTAGTTGCCTTCCTGCTGGCACCGCCAACTGGGCTGCCAATTACTCTAACATGGGGAGCGTATTATTTTGTCATCGCGACCAGAAAACGCTCCCAGACGCGTTCTATTTGCTGTCGCTGGTCGCGAGTCGCCTAGCGTGGCCGTATCTATATCGTTCAATGTTTTCCACTTTTTTCTTTGTCGCAGCGACCAGGGTGCTTATAAGTAAATACTACTAGTGAGGAAGGCATAGGTCTAATATTGTCTAACATGTAGGCCTACTTTAAGAGTGAGGTTATGCTAAAGGATTCAGATTGTTTGCGTTTACGTTAGTTTCTGTTACTAATACTGAAAATTGTTGATTGGTTATGGAATGTGAATACAGAATGACTCGCTCTCTGTCTAATTGACGCATGCGCAGTGCTTACAAAATCAAACAAACAAAAGGGTACGAGAAATCAGGATCCTATTAGATAACCTAATACTGTTAATGACGTTGTCATGTTACGTATCAAATTAAAGCACATACTATAAACTTTACAACGAGATCAAACATCCCTCTACCACCATCAGTTGTAAATCTACGAGCAATTTTGTAATCGAAAACATTGTAAAATTAGACTATTTCCGCAATTTTGAAAAATCGATATAAAAAACTACTCAAATAAAAAATATGTAAAAACATATTTGTAATGTTTTTAATTTTTTTTAAAGCTTACACAAAAATCAAATAAATCTGAGACACGCAGGTTGAAAATTTATTTCTCTTAGCTTGATTTGATACGGAATGACCCTTTAGTTATCAATCATATCTTGTATTATTGAAAATAAAACAACCCTATAAACTTTTTCATTAAACAAAAACAATTAACCTAAAACCTTCCTACACAAACACTCAACTGCGCGTGTCATATAAACAATCCACTAATCGATTATCCCTCGTCGACTATATTTCGATGGCAGATTTTATTGCTGTTTTACAAAAAGCAATAGAGTTTACCCGCTCTGCATGCTGATCACGAGATGAAAGATCGACGGCGATCGCACGGGTACACAATCATTAATTCACGAAACTGTTGGACTGTGATGTAGCTAATGTCGTGTTACCGATCTGTGAATGGCGACCATTAATTATGGAGGCGGTGGTTTCCGATATTAGTGATTGCGATATTAACGTTGATTTTACTGACGGTCAGATCTCTCTCCCTCTCCCCCTCCATCCACCTCTCCCTCTCTCTTCTACTATTTGTGACCCGTCCAGATTGGCACAGTGGTTAACGGCGCTTGTCCAGTCTGTTGGAGTAAGTTGTGCAGGTTCGAACCTAGTCACTGGTGATCGATTTATACGCTGATCCTCCGTCTTCAGTAGTCCAACATAAGATAAGAAAACCGTGCTTAAAAATTTACTGCTCATTGACACTGATATTTGATATTTTGACGGTTGGTTTTATTATTTTTAATATTAATATTTCTCTACATCTGTAAATGGTGACGATTCATTTTATTAATAACGGAGGCAGGGTTCCATTCGCTACCGTGACAGCTGTGGCGGCAATGGGTTTAGTGGTTGGTTGGGTGTTACGTAAAATATTGTTATTTCCCTTCTGTGCTTTTTAATGAATTAATTACATTTTATCGACTCCAATCGTCTCCTTGAAATATCCAATTAATCGTTTGAAAAGAGTGAAAGTTTGTTTAGAGTCAACACAAAACTTTGACATAATTACTGATGTTAATGAAACTATTCCAGATGTGCGCGCGTTCCGTATAACATAGGCTGTGTTTCATCATTGGCTGACGTGTATATCTAACTATTATCCGTTTACAGTTTAGTTGATAGCATTGGCCTTAGGCTTGCCGTGCTACTACCTGACCTAACTACATCGGCTCCTATTCACTACCACATTGAATTAAGAATATCCTTATCTCAGTGTTTAATTCAAAATCCAAATTTCTTTATTTCAGTACCTCATGTTTAAGTAAACTCTATTATGAAGTTAATAACTAGTTTAAATGATTTTTATAAGGTTGATGTTTTCATGCGGGCTAGTAGAGTAAGATCTCCGTTTCAATAGCATGGACATTTGGACAATGCCTGCCCATGCTATCAACTAAACTGTGAACGGACAGTAGGTGAGACCGATGCCTTTTTGTCTGTTTGTCTGTGCACACGAATCTCCACAATGGCCAAACCAATTTGTACATGTAGCTTTCACTGTTTTATTAAAATAAGCTTCGGCTAACATTTAATGTTCGTTTCATTTAAATCGGTTTACAAATAAAAAGTGTACGACAATTTTTAAGCAGACAACATCTCGCGTGCATCTGCTGTAACACTTGTAAACAAACGGCGCTGTGTATGCAAAACCCAAACTGACGGTATGTGTATCAATTTTGCATAAACGCGCCTGGAAGTCATCGGGACGAAATTGTGGCAGAACATCGTGGAAGGTACAATGCCCCCGTTATGGATTAAGTTGTAATGATCTTAGTTGATCAGGAATTCAATAGACGTGACATTGTATTGTACTCATGATGATCGCATACAACGCAAATTCGAAACGTATGGGTCGAGACGGGTACAGTTTTGGAACGATGCGTAGAGATAATAAATATTTGCTAGTATGAAATCGTGGGCAAAGTTAACGTTTAAATCAAATGAGTTATTGGGTTTTATATACGACTTATAATAAAGGTTTAGACGCGATTTAGGCCTATTCCAAAAGAAAAAACCTAACCTAAAATTTAGAAGTGTATACAATCGACCGGTAGTGGAGATGCTCTGTGAAATATCATACACGTCAATTTAGTGTACCAACTCTGATCACTTTTAATCAGCTGTTTGTTTTAATTTAAAACATTATTTAAATTAGAAAATTGCATTTAAAAAATTTATTATTTGTTTATTCCTTCTATTACACTAGTATGTTTTCAATATTGCAAATATTTCTTGCATTCACTGTTTTGGTTAGTGAACTCAAATTACATGCGAACGATGCACGTAGTATGTACTATATATATATCAATCTAAAAAGACTTCAAGATTATACATAATGTACAAAAAACTTAATAAAAGATTTAGGTTTATAAATAGATGAACAAAATGAATGATATTTGTACATTAAAAATATGTGACCAATTAAAATGCATATCTCAGCCGACTAAATATGTTCAGTGTTGGTACAGTAATCAGCTGTTTACTGTAATACCATTCAACTTCAATTTATTCTATTTATATTTCATATAGCAGGCTTCGCTCGCAAATATGAATGTAAGGAATGCGTTTAATTCTATGATTATTGTTAACTTAAGGGTCTGCTCCAATAGACGAGACCCTTTTATCTAAACAGAGAGAGCACCGTATCTAAACAGTGCTATTTCTTGCAGCTGAGCGCTTTGACATTGCCTCATTTCAAACCATTTTATAAATCCATCTTTTGTAATTGAGTGTTGAAAAAAAACTGATTATTCTTTATAAAATTTCGGATCCGGCTTGCAAATTACTTTTCATCACTCCGTACCGAAAGTAGCTACTTTCGATGTCAGCTGGTAGCAACGAAAACGATCGTTTCCCAAGCTCTAATTTAGAGCAAGGGAAAAACGATCAGCTGATTTTCCCTTGCTCTAAATTTGTTTTCCCTTGCTCTCAATTAGTTTTCCATTTGCCCGCTACGCGCTCTGACGTCGCTTTGCCGTTTATTCTTACAATTTATTTAGGCTTATTATAGTAAATTTGTTATTATAAAAAAATGTTAATTGAGAAATATAATAGTTTGCATTTTACTGAGGTTTCTTCTTCAGCATTGTGTGTATTTTTGCGTCGTGATGAAAAGTACCGTTCATAACTTGTACCGAAAGTGATTTTCCGGCACTTGCTGCAATTATTCCCGTACTCGGCTTCGCCTCGTACGTGAAACACACTTTCACATGCTCGGCTTCGCCTCACACGTGAAATTCGATATTCCTGTGTTCGGCTCCGCCTCACACATGAAACTTGGGCGCGCACCGGAAAGTGCCACTTTCGGTACTAGTAATGAAATATACTATTTCATTATTAATTGTTTATTGTGTTAGGAAAACATTCAAACTTTGTACTTACAAAATGTCAATTACATAACAAAATAAAAGCATTTTAAAAAATCTAAAATGCAAAACGGATGCGTATTGTAGTTGTGCTTAAAATGAGACCTTGCAAACAATTTTATGATAAAAAATAAACGAAATAAATGGTTTGAAATTTACCATTGCTCTTACGGGATAAAAATCCAAGATGGCCACCACTACAGCAGACCCTTAAGGCCTAGATACTTGTTCAGGTATTATCTAGTAAACGGTCAAAATCACGTTTTAAACCAGTTTGTTTCAACTTCCGAACAAGGTGCATTTTACGTTTAAGAGTAACCTACATATTAACTGGTTGGTTATGAAAAATATATGCCCCTTAGACGCAAATAATTAAATGCAATTATTGTCTTTCGTGTATAGGCCTATAACTTATGTTCCAAGTTTCAGGTCATTCATATAAATTATTATTTATTTCAAGGGTAGTTATCCCATTTCACCCCTAAGGCCCAATTATTCGAAATGCAGATGGTTTTCTTACTTGTATATCTTAAGAATAATACATAGCAAATGTCAGCTCTTTTCCTTGTAGGAAGTTAGTATAATTTATATAATTTATTGTATAGGAGTAGTAATCCGACTTTAACCTGTCATACGGTAATGACTGAAATTCGATGGGTTTACTTTTCTAACATTTATTTATCAGCTTCATGGGAAGTCAAATAATTAACTTACTATTTTAGGGATTGGTATCCCTGTTTTCAGCTCTTTAAACGAAAATAATCAAAATGCAAGGGCTCTACATTGTTCAAAATTGTTTTGAAAAAAAAAACAAATTTCAGTTCTCTATTTTCACGGGAATTAAATGTGTATTGTTTTAGTCTAGTTATTATCAATTTTGTTCACTTAAATGTTAGTAATCAACATCATTTTGACGGCGTTAGTCAACTTGTACCAAACTAATTACCATGCCAAATTTAAATCCGATCCGTCAAACAATCTGGGCGGCCATAGCGAACACATATACAAATGGGATCATGCGTACCCACTGACTATTCTTCTTCATTCTATATACAGTAATACTAAAGGCATCCGTCCCTGCTCGCTTAGCTCAACAAACTGCGCGAGCACTTTAGGCGAAGCAAATGCAAACAGATTATATTATAATATGATAATGTAGGGGGTGAAGACTGATTAGACAAATGAGTCATCCTATAAGAGTTTTTCTTTCCGTTTTAAAGTACGGAACCCAAATTGAAAATTCTGTTTTCCCATTAAGCTTAATAATTACAGTTTCTGGTTTTTAAAACATATTATGATAATATAATTGGAGTATTATCTCATCAAATTATTAAGAAAATCAACGATCGCAGTGCTAGCAGTCGCTGGCCGCTAACTTTCCCCAAATAACCCTCAGTACGCATGACATAGTCATGATATTGATTTGTAATTAAATAAGAGGAGAAAATCAAGTCCGTAACTACATTAAGTACGCGACTTGGAGACGGAGGAGCGCCCGTAATGGAAATGAAACCTTTGAACACCTACAAGGAGGCGAGGTAACCACATCCGGGCTAAACGATATGGTAATGGAAGGCTAAACATAAAGTGTATGCAAATTTAGAGTACTAGGTCTGGAATTATATTAACAAGAACATTATACGTAATTTGCCTTTGACTAGAGAATTCTTGTTGCAACGCCTTTGATGAGGGTTCCAAAACAACCTGATGATTTTGGGATCCGTAGCTGGATTACGTCCGTTTTATATTCAAACTAGGGGAGACATTTGTGTGCTTCGCACGCCTACTGGAGCTTAGCTGATCATGTTTGTAGGATAAGTAGAACACAGATAAATTTGGACGGAACTCTAATCGTTTTGAGCCAGGGAATTTGGATCTGAAGTCGTTTTTGTGAACTGCGAGTGATGGTAAGGTTCAATGTCTACCAATAATCATTTCATGTAATTGTTCATATCTTCCAGTAGAGCCGCAGTATTTTATAGTTGTGTGATATAAAGGCTCCACCTGCTTGTTTCGCTACTAACAGTAAAAGGACATATTCATTTAGGAAGCTCATGCCACTCCTACAGTTAACCTTGATTGCTTTCTGTACGTGACAAATTAGGTGATAAAAATTAGTTCCAATTTCGAGGGGATAACTGTATGTTATAATATTAATATTTTTACATTCAATACTATATATGTATGTATACAATATTAAAACATTGGCATAGCATTTATACGTTCATATCCATTAAAAAAACAACTTGCATTAATCATATATTGTGCGTAGTTTTCCCTTTAATTCTTTTAATGTTACATTTGGAAAATATACAGTTGTATGGGTAATACATCAAGTTGATGCAATCGGTATAGTGAAGTGTTAGGCAATAATTTGGTTTGCATAAAATATATATTGCCAACATTCCGATAAAGAAATTGATATAGTATGTAACAACAGATATTTTAATTTCTACACAGTAAACATTTCTCATTGATTTTGTAAATTTTTTGTTCGTAATTGCATTTATTTAGTTAACCCAACTTAGAAAAATTGGTTGGTTGGCTAATGAATTTATTTATATACATTCAACAATATAACATTTGTTGGTTCAGTCTGCGCCTAATTTAAATTTGTGCTGTTAAGCTGGTAGTAAGAATCAGCCACTTCATTTGTTAATTTATGCAACTAGTTGCTGTGTTAATGCATTAAAAAATGTTTTTGTATGTCATGTTGGCTAGTCAAATCAAAACATTGTTTATCATTAATCCAATATTTTGGCAAATCTAAAACCAGAGCCCTTTAATTATCCTCGTTGACCATTGAAATGGTAGTTGTAGTTTTTAAGAAATTGGGGACTAAAAATTCTTGCTTTTGTATTAAAATAAAGGTGTGGAAGATTTTGGGAGGGTTTATTTTATCGTGGGTAAGGCTGAGGGGTGTGTTGTGAATGTACGTGTAAATGTTGCCCCTCCGGTGAAGTCAACTTAGTCGAAATATATAACGTGAGGAGGATAACCTCAGCCTCATCTCAAAAGCATTCATTTCGCGATGCTGCTTTCCGACTTTACATCAGCAGCGTATTGTTATCGCAGTCCCCCGCGGATTAGCACAGACCAAAGTGAGTTTTTGTCCAGTTCGATTGGACGTATTGTTCCTGGAAGGGCGGTAATGGCAGACTATTGTGTATTTGATTAATAGAATCCAACGTCCGGACTGTCGGTGTCGAGATAGAATCGATGAGACACTATGTGCAGGTCGTAGGGCAAACTTGGAGGACCGAGTGTTTTGATGTTATACTGGATAGTAATAACACACAGTTCATACAGACACTATATAGGCTGTGCTGCACCTTTAAGTAGTACAACAACTATTGGGCTTTGTATTGTAAGGTACAAACTTTGTAACACCGAGAAACTCGTATACAGTATGAAAACAAAACATGTACTACATGAGAGGATTCGTCATTTTGTTTTATATTTAGACAAATAATTTGTTACCTATTATTGGACCTGACGAATATAAACTTATGCTCAATAACTTAAACGATTTGCTTGTTATACAATAAAATTTCAAGCATTGCTTAAACCACTAAGGATTTGCGTGTTTCTCGTGAATAAAGTATAGTAAATGCTAGCATTTACTAGCATCATCATGTGATTTTTTAAGGTTACTTCAACCATAAAGGCTTTTCTTCTCATATTATTGTCTTAAATTTTCTAGCATTGACTAGACGATTAAGGATTTGCTTATTTTTAAAATGCATTTAATATAGTAGATTCTATAATGTACTAACATCTTCTTGTGGTTGATTCAGTCAAAAGTGTTTTCCTATATTACAGTCATAAAATTTCACAATCGTTTGTTTGTTTCTAATGAATAAAGTATAGTAGATGCTAGATGAATTTTTAATTTTTAAGGTTACTTCAACCAATAAAGTTTTTTTTCTCATATTAAT
>JAGFPH010020138.1:1898-14505 GCA_018207615.1 Philaenus spumarius
TTGTATGTATTCTATTCTATATTTATTTTGTTTTACTTATGTTGTATATATGTGTATTTTTTATATATATATTATAAATGTAAATACAAATTTTCTATGTATAAAAGTTTATCATTTCAAATACCTCATTTTACTAAAGGATTTTTAATAATAATAGTGAAATTTATAATAATAATAATAAAGGATTTTAAATAATAACAGTGAAATTTATGATAATATTATTTTATTAAACAATAATGACTACAAAGTATTTATACAAAAGTTTTTTACATATTGGAAGCCATAATTACATGCATTCATTAATATCATTATAAAACAAGTGTAATCTAAAATAATTTACAAACATATCTAAACATGTTTTAATTTCGGATAAATCAAATTTTTCTTATATATCACATTTTATAACCATAATTACATACCTTCATTAATATCATTATAAAACAGATGTAATCTAAAATAATTTACAAACATATCTAAACATAATGTTTTAATTTCGGATAAAATCAAATCTTTCTTATATATATCACATTTTATAACACTTGTGTCTATTTCATTTAAACATTTCACTAAATAATTTTTAACAATAGAATCGTCTTTTACTGAATCTGATGGTATATTTATTAATAAGTCATTCACAACAGTATTTTTCACATCTTGGAAACAGTTGAACACAAGTGGTGACATCAGAGTACAAAAGTTGAAGTAGTTGGAAATGCAGTGTGAAATATGTAATAATCCTTTCCATGTAGGTTCCTGAATAATTAGTGTATCTGGTAGATATAGGTGGGGTTGAATACAGAGTAGTTCACGAATTAGAACAGATTTCTTGCCGTACACCATTTGAAATACAACCTGATATTTGTCCAAGTCAAAATTGTCATAAGACTGCTTTTCATCCATAAAGAAATTAGAAATTAAGTTGGCATTTTGTAATAAAATTTTCCATTCAGAAATACTTAATGAAACACCACTATTTGAATCCGATTTACGTATTTGAAGTCTTGGTTCAAACAAATTTTCGCCATCCAATCCGATTAAAACGATTTTACTTTGGCTTTTGTTTAGAGAATACCGCGTATTCAAAAGTAATACAGATAAAGTTCTATTGGTAATTTTCTTTTCCACTCTTGGATTCACACTCTCTATTGACACAGCACTACTTTTCTTCTTGTTCTCGTAAGGTTTGTATTTTCTACGCCTGGTCTCCATGTTAAAAACTGTGGTTAAAGCATTAAGTAATTTGTTTTTATAGTATGGTAAATAGTTATCGCGCATGCGTCAACTTTTATCTTAGAACAAATTGGATCCAAACACTCTGTTGAATAAATATTGAACTTTGACATCGTTATCGTAAGTGTTGGTTGAAAACAATGATAGAAAATCTTCCAACGAAGCTCCTAATGTTTTAAAGTATAAAAACAAGACACAATATTGACCACACACTGTAGATGCCCATGATTGTAATTGTGTTGAATTAAACTTTGTAGTACGAGCATTTCTTTTAATGAAACTATAATGAGACGGTCTGGTTGGTGGATTTCCATAACTATCAAAGTATTCTAGCTCTCTAGTGTGGTTGATTGAAATTGCGACCCAATGTCTACCAGGTTTAGTGTGAGGATCCGTATTTATTACAAAACAACTAGGTGTCCCAACATTCATCGGCAATTGGTCGGCTGCATACACTCCGTACTGAGGAACAGGTAGTCGAAACAGGCAATCGTTTATTTCTGTCGAGTACATTTTGTTGAAACCAATTATTTAACACTTCAACATTATTTAATGCACATACATATTTACTATGCGCATTATGGTAGAAACAACGTTTAAGTGTCACGTTGGAATTCAATAATGTAAGTGAAGGACACTCAAATTTTTCCAAGTTTATAACATCTTTCTCCAAAATGTTTTCAATAAACTCACATTTTTCTTTCCCTTTTACGTAAACAATATTGATTTTTTCACATACAAACTTCAACTCTTTTATAAACGATCCATAACTAATTGAACCGTCATCCCATTTTAATCCGTGATAATTGTAGGTCAACCATTTGCACTCACGTCTCTTACACTTTGATAAGGTGTTGTATTCAAACGGAGGCCCTACGATCCAGTGCTGAAGACGTTTGTTGTCTAGTGATACAACTGCTAGTTCTTTTACGATGTATTCATTTGCATTATTTTTAAAACCTTGGAAATCGATTATTACGTCCATTTGTTAACTCTTTCACACCCACTGAAAACTGATAAAACGCTGTGAGTTACCGGCTTATATACCCTATCTAGCTTCCAAAGTCCACAACGACGTTTCTATTTCTGTCGATTTCAATTACGTTATCAAATTCTCCGTATACAATACAGTTTATCGTTTCTGTAAGGGCGGTTTCAAATCTTAATTCAATTCTCAAACTTCCGTGTCTTATTAAATTCCAATGTGACATTGTGTTTGCAGAAAGATCGGGTGTTAGATCAAAAGCCATTAAACAGTTTCCATTAGGGTAGCTCAGTCTGTCCACTTCATTACCTTCATTTAAGAAATGAATACCAGTACCTGAGAACAATGTATTGTAAGCGTGAATGTACAAATTATTTGTGACGTAATCTGGTTGTAGTGGTTTCGATGGTAATTGATGCCCATCGACATAAAGTGAGAAAAAGTTGACACTGTAGTGTTGAAAGTTAAATGGGTTTGCTTTAAAATCTCCATTAAACGATTTGTTACTGACCAGACCAACAATTACACGTTTCGGTAACTGGCCTAAAAATACATTATCTAATGTTTTACCTTGCACGCCTGTAGGTATTGTTAACGCTTTAACTTCTACTTTTGTAACGGGATATTTTGCTGTTCCCTGCAGTAATGTTTTACTGTGAGCTAATAGTACTGATGGGTTTATTTTCATTCTTCTTACGTACAGATTTGATTCCAACATGTGAACCTTGTACCCTGTAGTACTCGACATTAAACTAAATGCATCTCTTGATCGCACTAATCGAATACGTAGCTCCACTCCGTTTAAAAGAAATTTTTCTTGGTTAAATATGTCTGCGTGAATGTGCCCCAACATATCTACAGGTTTACTTAGTTCTGTGAATTTTCTACGAAGTACAAGTCCAGAATTGGCATCTGCTGTGTCTTCCATTTGTCCGTGAGCATCTGTGTACCATAGACATGACGTGAGATGAGATTTTTTAGCATCTGGGCCGTAGTTTAAAAGAGATTCTATATAACAGCGATAAGGGTATGTATTTCCAGATGGTGATACTGATTTTTGGTTGAGGTATACGTCTACTTGACTGAATAACGAGTGCAACCAATTATTTATGGGCCCTACTTTATCTGTTGACTCTAAATTTGTTCCATCTGACTTAACAATATTTACTTTTATATTGAGCATAGTATGTGATAAATCTATGTATTCGTCTCCCTGACCTGGGACTACAAATTCTATCGGTGCATCATCTGTAAGAGAAGATAATGGTTTGTATTGTATCCATTCCCCGCTTTCTATACTAGTTTGTGTGGGTGGTAGCGAAAATAAATCGAGTTCGGATTTTACACACTCGCATGATTGATTATGTAGAAATGCCATAATTAATTAAAAATATCTGATTTTGTCAATTTAACTTTTTTCTGTCTCCTTTTAACTTTTTTAGATTTAGTTTTTCTAACGATCTTCCTTTTCTTCTTCTTTGAAGTCTGCTTTCTAAGAAGTTTATTGAGTGACTGAATCGTTACAGCTTTGCGTTTTGTTTTATATCCACCACCGGACATAAGAGAATCTATTTTTACATCAGCCTTCCTTTTCAAATTCCCTGTAAACTCCTTCATTCGAGACTGGAAAGCGTCTTTAGGATCCCCTGTATGTGCAATGTCAGCCAACATTCCTATTCCTGATTTAAACGCTTCTTTTCCTAAAGCTTTAACTCCTGATTTAATCAATGGCGTAACAACTCGAAATAGTCCTCCTAGGAAATTACCAATCCCGTGCCCCTTTTGATATGGCGAGCCACTATACACAACACTTATACCTGTTCCTAGTTGATTTTTATAATACGATAGGTAGGGATCTTCTAAATTAATTCGTTTCATTGTGTTTCTGTTTAAAATGTAGTTTAACACACGAAGTTCCAAACGTGAATGGTATCGATTTTCCAAATTCATCTCTTATATCTATTTCTATATTTTCAAAGCACGTACGCATAACAGGAACGTAATGTATCTTGGGAAACATTATAGTTTTACATGTTCCATAACTGTAATTAGAAGTATCGATATTTATTATTCTCAGTAACGGTGCTACTACGTCACCAATAAATTGAGGCTCGATAACGTCGCAATAAACATACATTTGCGATGGAATACCTAGTTGGATATTGCACGGTCTTGCGGGACTTCTTTTCAAATAATTATCGGTATTTGTATGGTCAAATCCTAATTGAAGTGCTAATTTAGGTGAAAGTTCTAAATTTTTGACTTCTGTTTTTAACGGATTTATGGTAACATAACGTGTTTTATGAAAATATACAAATCTTAAATATTTTTCTACAACAGAGTTTTTATTTAGAGATTGTATTAATTTTTCTTCTGTTTCGTATGTACCAGTTTCTAACTTTGTAAATTTCAAATCGTGTGTGTCTGTTTCCTCATCGTGTGTATATATAAAAATATGGTTATCCCCTTCTTTGACTGTAAGGAATGTACAAGGGTAATGCATCTCGACAAGTCCAACTTCCCATTCGCCTTTCAAATTTATTTGTTTTGGAATTTGGGTGGAATATTTAGTTGTAGTATTTGTTGAAAAATATGTCATTGAACTATTACTAGGGAGAGTTAAATAAAACGAGCCATTCATTTTTCTAAATTTACAAGGGCTGATGCTGAAATCCAAGAATTGAAAGATGACGGATAACCTTTCCACTTAACAAGTACTTTCATACTACGGCCTTTTCCTTTCCTGTCAATTATTTTATCTATTTTGTAAATTTTTTCTTTTTCAAGTATAACTTTTTGTAACTCAAATTCGTAAAACGATCCTTCTATGGGATCTCCTTTTAAATCTTTTAATTCGTAAACGGGCAGTGTGCGTTTTATAACTTTAATAATTGTAAATACTTCTTCACTCCATTTAGTTTTGTAACCTTTTTCAAATGGTCCTTTTTCCATAACAATTCTGACAATGTCTCCCGTTTTGAATTTTGGTTTAGAAGCAATTTGCGGTTTATTGTAAATATTTTTCCAAACTGTTAGAATATTGGAGTCATTTACATCTGCAGGTGCCATTTTTATTGTAGAATGCACAGCATTGTTATAAGCTTTCATTAAATCCGTGAGTACATCGATGTATCGATAAGTGTTTTTAAAAGTTAGATAACGCCACATTCTACTCTTTAGAGTTCGATTAAAACGTTCAACAACCGCAGCTTTTACATCAGGATTCCTTGTTGTAGAATAGATTATATCATTGTCTTTAAAATATTTACGTACTAATTGTGAAGTAAATTCTGTTCCCTTGTCTGTTTGGATACATTGAGGTTTTCTGTTGGAATATTTAAAAATATATTCAAACGCTTCCTTAACTGAGGTGCCAGTTTTATTTTTTAACGGAAATGCAAATGCGAATTTACTAAATACATCAATAACTGTTAGTATGTAATTTGTTCCATCATTATATTTTGCTATTCCACGCATATCGTTTAAGTCGGCTTGCCATAACTGATCTTTGTTGTTGACAATATATTTATTTCTAGGAAATTTTTTTCGCACTTGTTTATGGAGAGTATATGTATCTTGTGATTGGAGCCATTCTTTAATTTTGTTTGTTTTGTACTTATGTTTCAAAGTCTTTATCAATACATTAGCTCCAGAATATCCGGCAGGATGTGAAGCGTTGTAATAAATTTTGCTTAGTTTTTTGTCCATTTTAAAGTTTATCCCACTTTAGCGGTACACTACGCGGCGACAGAGATTGTCTAATAGTTTTTGTTATACTTTTTTCGGGTGTTACAGGTTGCCTAGTGGGTGGTCTATAAAACATTGGATCACGTTTTATAGCGCTTGTTTCTTTTATAACTTCTTTATCCAGATAATCTCTAAGTTTAGGATTTCCTATATAACTTCTGGGGACATTATTTCTTTTTAACGCAACTATAAATTGATTCCATCCTGGAGGATTTGTCGTCTTCCTAGGTCTTAATACATCGTTAAAAAGGTCGACTATATTTGAACCCGGAATCCGAATATTGTCGATAGTAACGGTACCTAACGAATCCCATTTGATAGATTTGTCTTGCGATAATCGGTTTAAAAGGTTCTCGCCATTTTTTCGAAATGATTTAGGAATTGATTCTAAAATTTCATTTTGGTAAGAGTCCGTATATTCTTTTTCTTCGTTTTCTTTATAACTACTATTTTCATGTATTGTTAGTTCTATAGGTTTCCTCTGCTGCTCAGCGAAATGGAGATAACGCTGTAAAACTTGTTGATATTTTAACCATTTTTCCCGATCGTTAAAATTAGAATTATTTAATATGTCTTTCATTTCTTTATCTAATTCACTCATAACACTCGCACTTTCATTTTCATGCATTTTTCGTACAAAGTCCTCGGGTAGTATAACCATTTTCTTAGCGTGCTCCATTTTAATTTAATAAATGCTGTAGTACTGTACTCAGAATAGGACCGATTAATAATGGGAATAAAGTACCTCCTTTTTGTATTATTATATCTTTCTTTTTCTTCCAACTTTTACCGCTCTTTGCAAGTTTTCTAAGGATGTGCTTATATCGGGATAATTTACACTTCTGAGGTTTTGATAAGGGAACATTTCCTTTTAACGTATTGTGAGCGCACTCGCAGATCGATTGAATTAAATTATAATCGGCCGATTTCAAAAAATGTTTTCTTCTAAGTGGTTTCATCTTTAATAATGTACGGAGTAACTCCGCATTGCTTAACACTGTACGAGACATGGTGTCTAAATGATATCTAATATGCAATTGTATTAATATTTATTTCTTTTTTGGAACGTATGCATAGTTATATTTATCCGTTGGAAAAATACAAGACCTTATTCTCAAATCTTCGGATGTAGATTGTTTCATATCAAACAAAAGGTACCCGTGAGGTTGTTTAGTTGCATCAATGTAAGCATCTTGTATAAATTTTGGGTTTTCAGGGTATACTTGTTGGGCCAAATGTCTTATTTGACTTTTATCACGCGGATTTTTGAAATAAACTATATAATGAGCGTTGAGAGAAATATCTCTTTGTCCTTTGCCTTGATGAAACAGATTTTGAGTGATGAAAAATACACTAATATTTCTATGGTGACAGCCTTTTGTAAATATATCTACAACGCTACTATTCGATTCGCGCATTAAATCGTCTATTATTATTAGGTTAGGCGTTCTCGGGTCCACGGAATTCATGTCTGGTAAACCTTCTAGAAAAATAATTGGAATGTTATTAATATTATAAGATGGCTGCCACACAGCATAGTGCCAATATATATTATTAAACTCGACATTACATACCAAAGGCATATGTTTTAAAAAGTTTATTACAAATTGCGATTTTCCGCACCCGGATGGACCGGCTACAACACATGAGAATTGATGATTAAACAAAGGTTCCATTATTACGACTGATGTACTTATATAAAATTCTATATATTTTATAATTGTTTTCCAAAACTCTGTACATTGACATGATGAATACCACAGTTTAGGACTTTAGGTGTTGTTATCACAGAGTTGTGCTTCTGGATCTGTAAAACATATCATAATATACCAAATATATTGCTTTTTAAAAATATGAACCATTTGTAGCTATCGTTTTGCCATTTGCAATGTTGCCCAGGGAGCACCGCGAGGAGGCGATAGCTGTCACTCCCCACCTAACCTAACATGCATTATATCTAACTTATATTTCAAACTTTCTTATATCCTACATAAACATAAAAATATACTCTAGATAATATATACAAATACATATAATATTATATAAAAATTATTTACATATAGATCTAACAAATATAGGTAGTATATACATGAGCATTTAAACTAGTTTTACGATAAGTATTTACATGTGTAACTAAAAAACGTTTTATACGTAACTAACAAATATTTACATAAAGAACTAACAATTATATAATTTAAATAATTATAGGTTTTATATACAAGACAGAAATTATACAAGTAAATTTCTTAAAATACGGATTTCTGTGGATTTAGAAAAAAATACAATTTAATGGAGAAGTATTTAAACTATGATAGATCCTGTGAGATGAACTAGGATGGAATAGGGAGAGTTTTATTATAAAATGTGTTGCTCTGTTTCACAGTGAATTTAACCACTGTTATGAACTCACAAGAGCTCTAACACAATCGCGCTCTTTTGAATCCAAACGGTAGAGTTTTGTAGTCCTCTACCCTTCTCCTTTTTGTATAAACCGTCCTATATGTTTTTGTTTCTTGACGAGTAACAACATTGCAATGCCTTAACGTACATATTTTATGTGAGTTGTTTATAAATATCTCTCTCGGTATGTTTTCCATGATCAAATTCTTCATGCTGTCAAAATTAATTAGATGGGAATTTTCGTAATTTAAGGATATACCTTTTACCTTACACACTGTCTTGAAACTATTTCTATTTGGGGCTCTTATGTTGTATGAGTAATTCTTTGGACCGCCGCTAACGAATGTCTCTATGAACGATCCAGGACCATAATCTGCTATCTCATCTGTGAGATCACCTAGATAATCTCCTGTTGGTAAGTCTACATCACCTGGTTTTTGACTGAATATAACTGAGTCTGTATCAAAATATAGCGCCCTTTCGTCCAGAGTTTCTAGATAGGAATACAGTTTTAACCTAGCTATAGCAGTAACATAAGCTGCAATAACTACACTGCTTTTCGGCGAAGGACTTACAAATTCGTCATCATGTTTCCAATTCAATAACATAATTTCCTCGTTAATCGGTAAAATGTCTTTTACTTCGATCCCAGGGTTTGTCAATTTAGTGATTAATTCATCTCTCGATTTAACAAAAGTCGTTTGCTCTAAATTTTCCCTCTGTCCAAATTTACCCCAGAAACTGTTCAACATTAATTTTGCGAGGGCTCTTAATCCTGGGTTTTTTTTAATGTTATTTACGTCTAGCAAAATTCCTTCTCTTTGGTTAAAGTTTTCTACATATTGATTTTTGTGTTCGTCGGAAATACACCATTCGGGCCACCCAGAGGCCTCCTGCTTTATCTTTAGAAATGTATTAATGTATTTAACGAATAACCCACCATCAGTTCCGTTATATTTCGTTGTATTATATTGCCATATTTCATCCACTTTAATTATTTTGTACCCCTTTTCAATGGCTTTTTGTATTTCGTCGATAACCCACGTTCCTGAAATATATCTTAGTTCTGGAGTATGATTACAGTCATTATCGGCTAGAGTTTCGACACAAGTTCTACACAGAGGAAAAAACAATTTTTTGTGTATTCTATAGGGAAGTACAGGATGGTAGAGGTTTGTAGGTGGCAAGATAGTTACTTTTGCTAAACCATCAATTCCGTCTAGGTTTTGAGGGCAGTCGTTTCCGTGAAATATTTTTGGATGTCCAACTGGGAATTTGCCGTATTTGCATGCCCAGGGATAGAGGCTGCACACATCAAGATACCTAATTGTTTCACCTATCTCCTCGTCTACTTTGTGATAGAGTTTTGTGGCATTTGTACGTCCTCCATAAAATGCATCTCGAGGATCGAGTGGAGCAGAGCTGTTTCCTCTAGATAGTTTTAAATAATTATTTATTTCCGGATTTTCAAGTTTTTGAATATTAAACACACACTCCCACATTTCTAATACTTTGTACCCGTGGCGTTGGAGAAATTCGTTTTTTCTTAGCGTCCTTTCGTATCTCATATCCATTGTTTCACTTTTACTGTTATGGATCGGCTTATCTCTGTTTTTATAGCACACTGGACAACCATGAAAGAAACAGCCTTGGAATTCAAAAACAGTTTTTTCGTTACCGCTTTCGTGGTATCCATCAACTCTATAATTGAAGATACGTTTTTCTCTCCCATTTCCAGCGTGTTCGATTTGTATTTTCCTAACATGCTCCTCCCACATCAACCAAGATAATGCGGCGTAAGAATGTTTATCATTTAAACGATATCCACCTGCAGGTACAATACCTATACTGTTTTTAGGAAGGAATAGTTTTCTATATGTTTTCATACATGCACTAGCAATTGTCACGGTTTCTAATAATGGGTCGATTCTGGTTTCTTTTAGAAATAGTTGTCTAAATTTAAGACATGCAGTTCTTAAAATATTTACGTCTTGTTTGCAGTATTTCTCGATCTGTTCTTGAAAATTGAATTGGTTGTTGTTAGTTTGTTCTTGTTCATACCATTTTAAAAACTCGGCCCTATCTGATTCTTGCATCTGGTTGAAATTATAGAAAGAAGGATCTGGTAGTTCGCCATCGTAATCCCAGTTTTCCGAAGTGTTAAATAGATGTGGAAAGTAGCCTTTGTTTTCTATATTTAGGTTAAACATTTTTGGTAGTGCGCTTAATCGCGTATTAAGAAAATTAAAAGAGTCGATTATTTTAATACTTCCATGTTGTATCATTT
Organism: Philaenus spumarius; assembly: GCA_018207615.1. Classification (NCBI taxonomy): domain Eukaryota; kingdom Metazoa; phylum Arthropoda; class Insecta; order Hemiptera; family Aphrophoridae; genus Philaenus; species Philaenus spumarius. The sequence continues at coordinate 12,548 of JAGFPH010020138.1, forward strand.
GTATTTTGGTCCCAGTCATTATGACTTCGGGCGTCCACTTTAATATTTCCGTCATATATTTTAGAACAAACTGACCGTCATAACCCTTCATATTATGGGCAATTAAAACAATCTTTGAAAATCCGTTTCTTGGTGCAGTTACGTAACCCATAAATTCTTGTAAGGTATTGTCTCCTTTAAAAATGTGTTGTTTTATCCCACAGTTTGAACACAAATTATTGTTATCGGTCTCTATACAAGTGTGGCATACTTGCTGGCTTACACAGAAATTTGGTTTGTGTTCGTATACGTTTCTACTATTTTGAAATACGTCTTCCTGTTTACATTCAAAATCAAAAAATATATACAAAAAAGTTTGTTTTTCTTTCTGTTTGCGAGTTTCGCTGCGCATGTAACAAAGATGCCCGGAAGGTTTAAACTCTTTACAAACAGTACAGTAGAATTCGTTACAAATGTGTTTTCCTTTTCTAAGTAAAATATTGTAAGTCTTGTTACACGTGGGGCAGGATTTACAAACATTGCAAGTAGACCATTGTTTTGCAAAAATAGGACGCAAGTGGTTATTGTAACACTCGCGGCTTTTGAATAGTCTGTTACAATCTGTACATTTAATTTGTTCATTTCCTGCACATATACTTGTATTATTACACGATATGCACTTTAGAGGACACCTGTGTTGTTCTGGCTTATGGTAAGCTATTTTGCAATTTCTACAGTAGTAGTCTGTCGAGAATGCAGCTGTTAATGATGTAATTACATTAAAATGCCCATCGCCGTAAAATAGATCAATATTGAGGTTTCCCGCTGGACCTTCAAACATTGTATGTCTACCTCTCCTGTCTGTAAATACCGTTATATTGTATTGATTTAAATAGTTCTGAAAAATTCTAATCTGTTCTATTCCGCCTCCATTTGATAAGTCTACCTGAGCTGCTTCGCAAAGACGTACAGCTTCGTTGAGCTGTGTCTCTTTTTGAGGGCTAATGATTTGATTATATAACCTTTTGTTTTCATTATTTTGATCTTTTTTTAAGTGAGCGATGGCTACTACTAATGCTCGACTTAAACACAAATTATCGTTATTTTTTATCACTATTATCCCCTTCTTTTTTTTGCAGAAATCATTGAAAGAGCTGGTGTAATCTACTTTTCCCCTTCCAGTTCCTCTAGGCATTTTTACGCACAAGAACTTTACATGCATTGTTCCATTGATGAAAAAATGTTCATTACTTTGAACTACGTTTTCTACTGTCTGCAATATTGTATTAGCGTTTAATTGGTCAGATTTACGGAGACTTATACCTATTGGCTTTTGTTCGGGTTTTTCTGTGTTGTAAATCGTAAGCCCTACTCTATCATCATGATCTACATTAATTTTTATGTACTCTGTTAGGGAGTTGAAAATATCGTTTAAATATTGGTTAAAATTTTCCCCTATAACCGGATCCCTAAACTTGAATATTATTTCTCGAGAATCTGTTTTAAATCGACCATATTTTTTCGAACTTTCACTTATAATTTCAAATGGTACCAGACCTTGTCCGACTTGAACATTTTGAGTACAACTTGGCTGTGTGTTTAATGGTAAATCTTCAAATGGTGGCATGTCTCGGCTACAATGGGGCTGCGGGCTTGATGGTAAATTAGCGAAGGGTGATGGTGGGGGCAAAATTGGTTCAGGTGAATGGACAACACAATGAGGAGTACTAGGGGGTGAGGGTAAAATATTAGTTTCGGTAATTTCATCAAACTCAACAGGATCTGTCAAATATATGTCAATTAGATCTGACAAAGAAAAATCTTCAGTAAAAAACGCCATTTTACTTATTATTAGTAAAAATTTAAAATCGAGCAATTTAAAAATAATAATAACTTACAAAGTGAAAATTAGTTTAAAATACTTACACTTATTTTGCACACGGAAACACTAGAGTAAAATATGAAAGTTGTTATAAAAC
>JAGFPH010020139.1:0-14505 GCA_018207615.1 Philaenus spumarius
TATTTTTTTCGTAAGCGTAAAAAAGTTTCGTAATTTAGTTCTAAATAGAACTGTATAAAAACATTTATCAATTTCAAATTTTTTATTTTGAAAAAAACGGTTTTTATGTTTCAAGTACACAACTGGTACCAACCTAGGCCTAGATTGTAACGTCATTTACTTATATATGCTTTGACCAAAAATGAAATATTATTATAAGAAAGTGTAGAGGATAAATCAAAGAAAAGAACGGTGTACTTGTCTTTCCTTAGTTCACAAAAGTGTTTGAGTTACATTTGTTTGAATAACAAAAAGACATCTGTCGAATAAAAACTCCCGACTAAACACGTGCAAATAGGTCGCGCCGTAAGAATAGCGTGGGAACAAACGCCCTAGGCGATCTCACGACAACGTCACTTTCCACTGCTGTCTAGACAATCACAAAACCGGTTTTATCCGGATTACTTGGCACCATTCGAAACTACAGACTTTCGTCTACAAAATGGTGTGAAGCAATCTGTCAAAACATTGGGCGTTGCCTTCTAAATAATCGTTGACAAAATGGCCTGTTTATCGATTGAGAGACTGCCCAATCGCAAGGGTTTTTAGTATCTCTTGTCTGAAACAGTAAATGTACTGTGAAATCTGATTGGAAGACACCAACAGAAAGATGAAATCACGACCAATCCAACGGTATCGTTAGAAATGCCAAAGAAACATTATTGTAGATGGTGGGAAACGTTGCAAGAGTGGGAAATAACAGTACAATTGTATGCAGTTTCGCGCGTGGAAACAGCTGTAGCCTGATATGCATATTTTAAAACGATGATTACGTATGCAAATATACGTTTTACGAAAAAGTTGTAAATACAAAAATTTAAGTTTAATTAATTTCCTTTCCAATGGTGCCAGTTTTATTACGATTGGATAATTTTAAGTGGGTTAAATTATCGTTTATGCAAATATATGCAAATTTATGCAAATATGTGAAGTTGTTGCGTTTGCGCCGTGAAACCTGGTGTTGTGGTGTCATATGGCCGTTAGTAGGTTAAGATTGACCTTCCATAAGATTAACATTGAAACTTTGAGGGCCACTGGGGCGTATCCCTGAGGACCGATGTAAATTATAATGGGATTCTGCTCATCTACAGAACACTACCTTTCTAACGGTATGCGCGAATTTCTCCTACGATGCACACAAGCTGAGAAAAAAGGACGACAAGTTTTGTGCTTGCCTATTAATATATAGATTTGTGATTAGAAAATGCTGGAAGACAAGTAAAATAGTTGTTTTGATAACTAAAACAAACAATGGTTGGGGTAAGCAGCTTTTAGTGTTGAAATAAACAAAGCAACCGAAAAATCATAAGAAATAATATAGAAATATAGGCCGATTGGCTAGGCCTATAATAATGTAATATTTAAAAAAAACAAAGTAACTTCTTGAATTAGGGTAATATGTATAACTTCACAATCTTTAATAACAAAATCTTTAATAATTCCAGATATAACACAAACAAAGGATATATAATTACTAAAAGTGGTAAATAAACAAAACGGTCACATAATACCATGGCGGTCACGCTACCGATTTGAACGTGACCGCTTTGTAATATTCAAGTAAAACTCGGTGAATTAGCATTAATAGGTAACATAGGTTTGTCCTATTGAGTTTAGGATAAAGACAATGAATGCACAACTAACCAGGTACGTTGGTTACTGCAACATTTTAATATATAGGCCTACACTTAAAATATTTACATGACCGTTTTGTCATGCAATTAAGGTACTATTATTAGTTACCTTAAATTTAGGTGATTTTTCGAAGAATTTAACAAATTGAAATTATTTCAATTAAGCCAGCAGTTGAAGTTCACTAATAAACTTCCAACAGTCTACTGATCGCATCAATTATATCGCGATCGATAACGTAAAGGCAGGTTTATACTTTAGTCGGTCTTTGTTCAGCTGTTTCAAGGACAAGTGTTGAATAAGAAAAAAGACATACTTATCTTGTCCTCTGCTCGAATATTGGTTATGTATTAGTCATCACATAACCTAAACGTTTATTCTATGCCGTTTTTGCCGTGATTATCGATCTCCTTGTTTATTTATTTGACATTCAATATTTAAGATTGCTGGTCAAGGACAGTGACCGATTTGTATTTCTTAGAAAGGAAACATATTTTAGTCACTAAAAATAGTAACTTTTTATCATGCAATTTGTTTAGTGAGAAGGAAAAAGTGTTCAGAAATATAATCATTTTTATTTTTATCATAATTTTTTTTTAAAGGGACTGAAACTGTCCCGTTTTGTGACTTTGACCCATACATAATATAATTTATACTGAACTTGCAATACTCAGTAGTTCACTTGTCAACGATCTGTAAAGATCGTAACCGGTCGTGATATAATAAATAGTGTGTGGATTATAACAGTATTTTTTGTTTTTTATTTAACAACCTCATTATATTGAATGTTATATTCAGCTTTTGTGTATTTTGCAATTTCTGATTATATTTTATTTTTAATTGTAGGTTAATAAGTGTAGGTTATTGTCTAATGTTTTAACTTGCTTTAGGTTTACTAAAATGATGCTTGCGATAATAATAGCATACAAAATGTTTTTTGTCTGAGGTGAAAGAATAAATACAAATAGGCCTACAGTTATTTATAAACAGATTATAAATTTTGAATGAAAATATGTTAGGCTATAGGCTACCTAAATTATTTTATATTAAAAAATTCATATAGAACGCTTTGACTGCCAAGCATTTTGGAAGTGTCTTAAATCCGCTGTAGGCCTAATTCTTTGGAATGTTCAAATTTAAAGATACAATTTAGATTTGTGTTATATTCCTAAAGATTCCTGCAATAATTTTACTAGGCTAAAATTACTATTTGGGCAAGTTTGTTGATGAAAATGTTCATTAGAATATATTCAGCTAATAAACATATCTTGACCAGTAGCACACTGACGGCGGGGGATCTGTCTTTTTAGTAATGTGGATTTTATTTTAAACCACTTTATGATTAAAATTAACCACCACCATATGATTAAATTCGTGATGTGATCATGAAAAAATAATCTTTCTTTTTTAAATAAATATATGATTCGTACCCTACTCAATCATGATTTTCTAATAGTGATGTTTGAGTCCCGGCAGTCTGGTTCATGAGTTAATGGTATACAAGCGCTGATAACACCGCGTTGATATTGCTGAAACTGTTTAAATTCCCACATTATACGGGATGTTGAAAGCGCGACATTGGTAACGGTGCGTCGAAAATACGGGTCCCGTGTTATACTCTGCGTTTTTGAGGCATTGTCAACGTCGCATCACTCACTTCCAAAATGGACACCATTCAGTTAGGCTATCTAGGTGTATTACAAATAATAGAAACATATGAGGAATTGTGTTTGAGGAAGGCTAGGCGGTGGGGTACACATCTAGTGCTTTCAAATCGTGTTTCAACAAAACAGTTTCACTTAATGTTTCAATTGTTTATTGCTATAATCCTTTCAATTAACGTCATATTGAAGTGGCTGCTGTTCGGTAGTGTAAATAAATGTTTCAGTGTCAAACATTTTGCCACTTTGAAGTAACCTAGAAATAATCACTTTGAAATCAATAATAACTACTAGAACGAGGACAAAGTCGATACTTCTGACTACTGTCGCCTCTCTGGTAGCTGCGATGTGAGTGCGCGTTGATAGCGCAACGTATAACTTGGTTCGGCGTTGATAGCGTTGCATCGTTAACGCAACAGTCCGCGTTTTCAATGCTCAACGCCCAGTTAACGAAGATACCTTATAACTGAAGATCATCAGCATTGATAGCGTTTATAACATATGGCCCATGGTAGTTCCATTTACCCAATTAACCGATGTTAACGCGACGTTGAAAACACGGCGCTATCAGTGCTTGCATAACATAATAAGGCAGCGCGCTGAGATGCTGACTCTAGACCATCACTCAAGGTCAGTGAGGGGTGATCTGGCGGAAAAAATGTTTATAATGCACTATTGTCTGACTCAAGCCTGTCACCATTCATTAAAAAAATAGCCTAATATAATGTTTCAGAATTTGTGATGAGTTAACTTCCATCCATTTAGATTTTATTGAATATATATAATAATAAAAAGTGTTTTATTTGAGACATAATTTGACATTTTAAACCTATTCCTTTTCTATTAACACTCATTCGGCTATGGTCCTTAGACGGTCTCCTGGGTCTGGCACTCTTTATTAATAAACTACACACTTACACAAAAATAGTATAACTAAAAAGTTCAATCATGAGTTCCAAAAAATAACTAAATTACAAAGAGTAATAATTATTGGCTATGTGCTATTATTAAGGAAAATAAAATAGGAAATAAAAAACTAAAATAGGAAAAACAAAATTAATAACATTAACCCATAACCGCCTAGTGGTTCCATACGGTACCACGAGATACGATATTTTCTTCTCTTTGTAGTGTTCAACCTGATGACCTTCAGACTTTCTTGACTGGCTTGACTGTTAGAATAAAGAATATACGTTGTATAGAACTACTTGCTTTCGCGCCGTTTTAGTTTTCTTGGTTTATATTGATTTTTGAATTTACATGTGCCTTTCCCCATGGCGAACCCCACATTGTACTTGAGTAAGTAATAAACCTTTTACTTTTATGTAATGTAACATAGTATATGTTTTTCTTTGGATACTAAAGAGTAGGTTCTAATATGTTTTACTTTACATCCGTGTATTTTATTTATGCTACATCGACGTTTACCTCCCTGGTACCATACGGTACCATTCGGCCGAACCGGTATAAATTCTACTTTTCTGTTTAGTAAAACTGTATTTTTTTTTTATTTTTAGGGATGGTCTAACATTAGACAAACTGTTACATATTTTAAATGAAGAAGATTATGATTTTCAAGCGGCTGATGTATATATAGATCCTCCGGATCCTAATGTACTCACAGACGAGGATTCAGGAGACGAGGATGTTGCTTACATCGATAATTTGGCAGGAAACCAATTATTGGCGAATACCGAAGCTCGTCTGTTTGGCTCTAACAGTAATGAAAACAATGAAACAGAATTAGATGTAAGACGAAGTGAAGATGAATTGGTAGGACAAGATCTGACCGACAATTATCAGCAAGATGTCACGATGAATGCAGAACTTTTTTGCCAGAAAATATCGCTCTTGACTTCCCGAAACCCGAAATTTGCAACTTCATAGAAGGCGATTTGGAAAATGTTGAATTTCCTTTCCCTGAAGGGGATTTTTCTCGTTTCAATAATCTAACAGAAGTCCAAATGTTTGAAATATTCTTTGATGATAATATTTTAAAATTTTTATGTAATGAAATTGAAAAGTATGCCCTTTTTAAAAACCAGGCTAATCCTAAAATAACAACTGAAGAATTGAAATGTTTTATTGGAATATTAATTTTGTCTGGATACAATGAAAAACCGGGAAAACGTTTTTTCTGGGATATTGAAGAAGATATGGGAAACACTTTAGTAAAATCTTCCATGAGAAGAGACAGATTTTTGGAGATAACAAAATTTCTTCATTGCGCAGATAATAATAATCTCGATATGACTGACAAGTACAATAAAGTCCGTCCTCTAATGACACAAATAAAAAAAAATTTTGTTGAACACTTTATCCCCCAACGACATTTGAATTATGATGAGTGCATGGTGAAGTATTTCGGCCATCATTCATGTAAACAATTCATAAAAAATAAGCCCATTAGATTCGGTTATAAGGCTTGGTGTATCAATTTACAAAATGGATATATTGTAAACTTTGATTTTTATGCAGGAAAAAATAAACACATTCCAGACAACATTGCAAACTACTTTGGAAAATCAACTGCACCATTCTACACAATGCTAATGGAAATACCGGATTGTAAACGCAAACTTTCGTATCAATTTTTTTTTGATAACTTATTCACTGGCCAAAATTTGCATTCTATTTTTAAAAGAGAATGGTTATAATGGTAGTGGTACGATAAGAGACAATAGGCTACCAAAAAACATTCCTCTAACTAAAAAAAAATCATTTTCGAAAGATCGCGGTTTTTATGAAACCACGCTTGACAAAAGTAACGGCATACAATATATCCGGTGGATGGATAGTTCTGTCATAACAGTAGCCTCAACATCATTTGGTGTCAATCCAATTTCTAATGTGAGAAGGTTTTCAAAAAAAGATAAAAAAATATTGTATGTTACAAGACCAAATTTAGTAGGAACATACAACAAATATATGGGCGGTACTAACCTAGGTGAATCGACATCGCATAGGCATTAGAGGTAAAAAGTGGTGGTGGCCAATTTTTACCTGGCTAATTGATGCAGCAGTTCAGAATGCCTGGATATTATATAAAATGTCAAACAAAAAATGTACACAGCTGGAATTCCGGCGGACTATTGTTAAGACTTATCTAAAACGCTACGGAGTATCACAATCAAGACCCGGTCCAATGAAAAAAATTGTACCTGTAACTGACCTTCGTTATGATCAACTTGGTCATTTTATTGTTCCTACTGAGCAAGGATCAAGACGACGTTGCGCTGGGGACGATTGTGACTCAAGAGTTCGGACAATGTGCACAAAATGTAATGTAGGATTATGTATCACCTGTTTTCTACCATACCACACAACAAAATAAACCGAGATACTATGTAAATAAAATATGTATTGCTTTGTACCATTAATAAAAAGTTAATCTTTCAGAAAAAATTACTGATTGTATTGTTATTGGTGTACCTTTAAAATTGATATCACAAAATACATGGTTTGACCGAGTGGTACCATATGGTACCGCTACAAAAACACGAAAATAAAAAAAAAATAAGAACATAAAATTTTTAAACTATTTTTCTGTGTTATAAAAAGTATGTAGCAAAATTAATATCTGAAAAAAATGAAAAATTTCAACATGAAAAATTCCCGGCGCTAACGGGTTAACAAAACTAAAATAAAAAACTCCTGCAATAACCATGGCTGAAAAAACTAAGCATACACATGATATATACCCATTAAAAAGAAATCTTGACTTCCAAAACAAAAAATCAAAACCAAATTTTTAAAGAAATGCATAATATTAATAAAACTAGCTGGCCCGATCTGGCTTTGCACGGATAGACAAATCATGGTGAAATGTACATTAACAAAAAATATATTATATCAATAGGGGCCTAAATATAAATTACACTATGTATTTCTTATGGGAATTTTTAGTAACTTTGACCCCCAAATCAAATCAAATATTTATAGAGACTTAGCCATTCTCGCCCGTTCAAATACAAGTCTTCTTTACTTAAAGTACTTTTTGAAAAATACTTTTTTCTAAAACCTGACAAAATTGTTCACCTGGTAACAAAATGATAAACAGTTTCATCCTCAAGTGTTTTATACAAGGAACATATATAATTTGTATTTCTAACCCAAGGCTTAAAATTTAAATCTATTTGCCTCACGTCCTTGCTTTAAAAACCCAACGAATTATATTCATATTTAAACTAGCTTAGTAATAGTGTAAATTTGAATATATATATATTCTTATCTGAGTTTAGCCCCTCCCCTCCCCAGCCAAACCCTCGTTGCATCACTGATTTTGACCATCTGCTTCTGTATTTCCAAAAAATTTTAATGGTCTTTTATCTCACAATCACTAACCAAGAAACCAACGACAAAATGAGAAGTCAGCCGATGATTGCAACATCATCCCATGCTTCTAGATTACACAATTTTAAACCTTTGATGTTACTGTAAAATATTCTATCTTTTAGTAATTAAAGTCTCTCGTAATTTGAAGCGTATTTATGTGAGAATAATTTTGTCATAAACGTCACAAGAATTGGTCGAAAATTAGGGACTTTGAACAAAAATAATATTATGTTTAGTGCAGTAGAAAACTAATAAAAATCTAGGGGCCTAACTAATTTTTGAAAAATATTCATTTTTAGGAATATTCTGAGGATAGCAATTCTGAACCTGATGTGGATTTAGAGAATCAATATTACAACTCAAAAGCCCTGAAAGAAGATGACCCAAAAGCAGCTCTTGCCTCTTTTCAGAAAGTGCTTGAACTGGAAGGAGGGGATAAAGGCGAGTGGGGATTTAAAGCACTTAAACAAATGATTAAAATTAACTTCAAATTGGTAAGTCCTAGGAATAAATATAATTAAACTATTTATTTGGAATTAACATTAATTACATCCCTATAGGCATTTAAAGCTGAAACTAATTGATTGAAACACTGATGTTAATGCCAGAGATATATGTACAAAGTACCCAACTATTTGTTAGAAATCTTATGATAGCCTATTATTTTGATTAGTTATAGTTTGATTATTGTAGCTCGTGCATCACTGATGATAGCGACTTTGTCATTGAAACGCGTTTGAGTTAATAAACCTATTAGTTGTGACATTCTTCTGTGTTCAAACTTTTATTCTATCAAGTATATCTTCAATATTATTGAAGCTCAATATTTATTTAAGATTAAGAGAATTTTAAATATGGAGAACTTGATAGTAATGGTCTATATGGACTTTGGGTTTGATTTTGTCAATTGATTTATAATAATTTTGTTTTAGTTCCAAGCAGTTCTATTTATGCTATATTTGAACGGCATTTCTAAATAGGAGAAGTTCAAAACATTTTTTTTACAAAAATGTACCTTGCACCGTTACTGATTGGCGGCCATTTTTATTTGTAAGTGCATGGCGGTTTTTTAATTTGGAGACATTAGCGTTAATCTGAATATCTCTGCACTGGGTTAAGTTACAACAGGGACATTCCATGTCAAATCAACACAGTTTTAATACATTTTGAACCTAACACTCTCAGAAATTAATAAAATTTGGCAGGGAGGTTAAGGAAAGTACCAAATTTTGTTAATTTATCTCTATTGGTTAGTGAGTAATAATTACATGAAATTCCCAAATACGAGCCAAAAACGCTCGTACTCGAAAACTTAAACTGTGCCTCTCCTACTGAAGATACAGAGCTGGAAAAGTGTCATTTTAAAACATTTTTCATGGCCTTTAATATGGCATACAACACAACATAGTCTAAAAGGAAATTATTTTTGCAAAATCAACTAAAATTTTTTATTTTGAATTTTTCAAAATGCGCTTTTAAAAATTTGAAAAACATTAGAATTAACCTTCCTATATAGCCTACTTACAAACGTATATTGTAAATTTAAACTTGGCATCACAATAAGTTCTAATATAAAACTTTGTTCAGAAATAGGCTTGCATAGGTTTTTTGGGAAAAAATATACTTAAAATCTATAAAACTGTTTAACATTTACACATAATTTATTTTTAAGAACAACTCACCTTAAATCTATAATTACAAAAACTTCTATGTAGGATTTTCATAACACTACTAATCATTTATGTAGTTATTATATGCTTTAACTGCTTTACTTGTCTCTTGTTCAGTATGGTTGTAAACTCTTCCCGTTGGAGTCACTGGATTTACTTTACATAAGACATGACTTGCAGGAAGCCACAACACATCTTGTCTTGGAGGATAAGAGAAGGAAACTGATGGACCAGCTGGGTGTAAGAAAGAAACCTTGACCACATCAGTTGCTTCTTCTTTCGCCAAAACACGTGCCAACCACCACTCATTCTCATATATATATTATGGTTACATAACCACATATTTCCATGATTCGAAATTGGTCTTGTAATGCAGTTACTTTTTCAGTTGATGAACCATTTGAAAGTGAACCTTCAAGTTCCACAGCCTCGTCATCAGATGGCTCTTTGACATTAGTGAAAAGTTTTTTTCAACGCAGAATTGATCTTTTGAATTTTAGTTAAAGAATAAGTTTTAGATCTATCCAACTTTCGTTTATCAACAGGTGACTCATGTAACTCATGGAGAGAAGCATCTGATGTATTCACTACTGCCAATGGCTATGAAAAATCTGGATCAGAGTTGCCAACCGCATTTAACGTACTCACGTCTGAATGATAGAGTTGAAAAGCGTGGGTCACAGTGGCCAACCTCACCAATTTCACTTTCTCCTTGATCATTTTTTAAAGATGAGAGATTTTTTCTGCATGAATCGCAAACTTTAGCCTCTTTTTGTTAAGCGGATTGGAACATCGATTTGCAGCATTTCTGTTACTGTCCATTTTAAATAATTTAATATAAAAATAAATCACAAGTTCTGCTATTTAACACTAACAAACCATATTTAAAAAAAGTAAATTTTGTTGCATTTATCTAAATATTATTATTATCTCAATTACAAAATGATAAGACTCTAAACTGTCCAATGAACATTTAAAGCTAAAGAATGGTTTTACTTTTACTCTGAAAGCACATCAATAATCACCCACTGAGATCTGGAGAAGACTGGGGTCTAGAAGCACAGGCACAGACATGCAGACAGACAGGCTGCAATAAGCCTGCTGTGTGTTCTCAGACTTCTATTGAGAATAATAACAACCTTTTCAAGTTCAAACAAGCTATGTTGAGATTTATATAAAAGTATTTTTATAAACGGGTTATAGATTTTCAAGTTTAATAAGATTCTTAAAAGTATTTTGCGCATTAAAATAATTTATTTTAAACTTAACCAGAAAATTTCATTTTCGGGAAGATTTCAAAATAGGTTTTTTATTAGAACCTAATATGATCCCAAGTTTAAATTTACAATATATGTTTATAAGTACATAAAGGTTAGTTCAAATTTTTTGAACCGGCGCATTTTGAAAATTTCAAAATCAAAATTTTTAGTAGATTTTACAAAAATAATTTTCCTTTTAGACTATATTGTGTTGTAACAAGAATGTATATGTTTAATGTATATTAAAGGCCATGAAACATTCTTTAAAATGACACCTTTTCCAGCTCCGCATCTTCAGTAGGAGAGGCACAATTTAAGTTTAAATTTTTCAAGTACATGCGATTTTGGCTCGTTTTTGGGAATTTTATGTAGTCATAACACACTAACCAATAGAGATAATTTAATAAAATTTGGTATTTTTCTTATTCTACATAAAGGCAACCTTCCTGCAAAATTTCATTGAAAATTGGATGAGGTCATAGCAAATCACTGTGTTGATTTGACATGGAATGACTCAACATTGCAATTGACATGATTGTTTTTCGAAAACCCTCCTCTACAACATTGTTTATTACTCAAAAAACCCTAAATTCAAAAATAACCAGTCAAAATGACCTCCAAAATTTGGCATTGAAAATTTAGAAAATCAACTTTTTAGACCCAAAAATAACAACCAAAGAATGACTTATCACAGTGTATTTTTTTCTCTAGTTTTTTTATTGTTTATAGTTTGTGATATGTACGTTTAGTAGTGTTTTAGCTCACAGCGAGTCTGAAGATGGAACATATGTTCTGAAACACGTAACTTAGTAGTAAAAAATTAGAATGTATTAAAACTTTTCGAACAAAGTTTATAGATACTACAAAAATAAACTACTTAAATGTTTAACTTTGATTTAAGATTGTTTCTGCCATTTTGTTGTTATTTTTCCCATAGCAGGAAATTTAAAATAACAGCTTAATTAGGTTTAAATTCAATATGTCAACATATTTAAATGTTGGGTTTACCAGTTTATGATTTAAATTTTTTTTTAAATTTTTGTCTTGTCTTAACTTGCTTGTACAGTAGAGCATCGATAATCCGAACGTCAATAATCAGAAACGTCAAAAATCCGAACGCGTTCTGAGGCAGCCCCTACTAAAATTTCGTTTCCGCAAATTCCAATAAAAATTTCTCAAAAATCTTTTGACATTATTATCTCTTTTTAAACACTTCTTAATTCCTTTCCCTCACAACAGACTTTCTGTCGGTATTTTCACTGTCACACTATAAGCTGCTTTAGCGCTAGCAGTAAACACACAGAAAGTTCATTCATTTCTCTTTGTGTAATCATTATAACAGTGTGTCGTACTAGTGTACTATACAGTATTTTTTTTTTTTCGTTTGTGTTAACTATAATGTACAAGTGAACTATTATTTATTATGTACTGTACTGTAATTGAGAGTTACAAGTGCAATCATGTTGGCCTTACTGTGTTCGTGCAGGTTTTTCTAAATCATAATATGTAAATAGTCTTACATACTGTATTGTAATTACATTAATGTTTGTACTGTTTAACCACTTTAATGGATTAAAGGGCATATATTTTAGCCTAAGTGGCATTTTTTTTCTTCAAAAATCCGAACAAATTGATAATCCGACACCCCCTCGGTCCCAATTAGTTCGGATTTTCGACGCTCTACTGTATTCAATTTTATTTCAAGTAGGAATAATTTATTAGATCTAATAATTGTTGTGATATATTTAGGCTAAACTTTGAATTTACATTAGTACTTTTCATTTTCAGAACAACTACCAAGAAATGATGGTCAGGTATAAACAGCTCCTTACTTACATCAAGAGTGCCGTTACTAGAAATCACAGTGAAAAGTCCATTAACTCTATTCTAGATTATATTTCGACATCAAAAAATGTAAGTATGGAAATTTTAATGTAAGAGTTTCAGCTATAAATTTATAGCGTAAATGATTCATCCCTGGTATTTGAAGGGATTTAGGGGTGTAAGCAAATAATATTAAATATAGAGGGGATCCTATATAATATTAAAAGGAAGGAAATCCATATAAAGGAGAAGGGAGGTCACTGTAGCCGCAAACCGACAAGAGAAAGAGAAACTCTGGGCGCAGAGAAATCACAAGTATAAAACTTGAACTCATAAATCATCCCTGTATTCGCAATAATCTATTAAATACAGTCCGAGGCTGTTTAGAACAAAATTTGTAGGAAAAAATTATTTCCTTCGTTAAAACTAGAAATAGGAAAATATGAATTTTATTTTATTTTTTATTTTTTTATTAGTTATTTAACATTGTATGAAACAAGTTAATAGATATCATACAATTGATTATAAATCCACAGATTTAACACTTCCCACACTGAACCTGATAGTAATTTTTGAGCAAATGTTTATTTTGTGTAAAATTTTAAAACATTCTTTTCATAAAGTTTATTTTTGTATTATTAAAAGGTAAAAAAAAGAATTAAAAATTAGATTTTTTAAAGATTTATTTAATATAAGTCTACAGCTGCGTAAGAGAACGGGACATTTGAATAGCGTGAGAACAAACGCGCTAGAGTTTCTCACCAGAACATACATTTCAACTGTCTAGACGACAGACAAAAAACCGGTTATTTCTGGATTACTTCCCACCGTCACAAACTTCAGACTTTACTCTACAAAATGGTGTAAAGAAATCTGTAAAAACGTAAGGCAGTGCCTTCTTAATATCGATTGACAAATGGGCTGTTTCATTGGTTGAGAAACGTCCAATCGCAAGAGTTTACAGTAATTCTTGTTTTATAGTGACATCTGATTGGAAGACACCAACAGAAAGGTAAAATCTTGACGAATCCAATGGTATCGTTATAATTAATTGTCAAAGAAATATTATTGTAGATGGTCTTAAACGTTGAAGAAGTGGGAAATAACAGTACAATTGTATGCACATTCGCGCACGGAAAGAGCTGTAGACCGATGTGCATATTTTAAAACGATGATTACGTATGTAAATATACGTTTTACGAAAAAGTTGTAAATACAAAAATTAAAGTTTAATTCATTTCCTTTCCAATGGTGCCAGTTTTATTGTGATTGGATGATTCTAAGTGGGTTAAATTATCGATTATGCAAATATATGCAAATGTTCGAAATTGTTGCGTTCTGCGCCTGAGAGAGGGTTATGCATGACCTTCTGCCACTTCCAGGGTTAAATGATTGTTGATTTTTTTTTTCCATATTAACATGTAATTGCAGGAAAAATGTGTGAAAAATGTACAAACAAATTGTATTTAAATGTCAACTAAATAGAAATGTTAATTGAATTGAAAGTCACTACAACATTCAAAGTAAACAGTGTATTAATCACCTACGCCAGAGGTTCCCAAACTTCTTTAACACACGGCTCCCTTTCAGTACAAACATGGCTTGGCGGCACACCTAGTGTAATTTACCCATTTTGCATTGCATTACATTACATTTTTAATTTTGAATAGTTAATTGTTAATATACTCTTACATAACATTGTAAATAAGATTGTTACTATTTTTATAACAACACACAATTCAGGATTTAAAAATTTTCTCACAGATTGGTCAGTTGACAAAGTTTACCAGGTTTACCTTGTTCTTACAGATGTCAAGAAATAACATTTAACATACAAGAGTTGTAATAATACACGATTTATTGCCAGAAAATCAACTTGAAACAAACATTAGAAAAACACACATTCTAAAACATAAATGAAGTGCCAACTTGAAAAATTTATACATAAAATCAACTTGAAACAAACATTAGAAAACACACATTCTAATATACAATATATAATTTACCTTATACAGTAGTCCGAGCAATTCTTGAGATTTTTTTGTAGTTACACTACAGCGCTGTTTCGCCGTTCACAGCCGGCTT